>JAJPUD010014952.1:0-39171 GCA_023553655.1 Myrmecobius fasciatus
CCAAAGGTCTGAGAGGTAAACTATATTACATTCCTCTAATTTACTTATAGTATCACTCTTTATATCCAGATCATGAACCCATTTAGATCTTATCTTGGTATGTGGTGTTAGATGTGGGTCAAGCCCTAATTTCTTCCACACTAGTTTCCAGTTTTCCCAGCAGTTTTTGTCAAATAGTGAATACTTATCCCAAAAGCTGGGGTTTATCAAAAAACAAATTGCTATAGTTATTGCCTAGTTTGTCTTGTGATTCTATCCTATTCCACTGATCGACTACTCTATTTCTTAGCCAGTACCAAATGGTTTTGATGACCGCTGCTTTATAATATAATTTTAGATCTGGTGCAGCAAGTCCACCATCGTCAGCCTTTTTTTTCATTAATCCCCTTGAAATTCTTGACCTTTTGTTTTTCCAAATGAACTTTGCTACTATTTTTTCTAGATCTGTAAGATAATTTCTTGGGAGTTTGATTGGTATGGCACTAAATAAGTAAATTAGTTTGGGTAGTATTGTCATTTTTATTATATTCGCTCGTCCTACCCATGAGCATTTTAAGTTTTTCCAATTGACTAGGTCTGATTTGATTTGTGTGGAAAGTGTTTTGTAATTTAGTTCATATAGTTCCTGACTATCCCTTGGCAGATAAATTCCCAAATATTTTATACTATCAACAGTTATTTTGAATGGAATTTCTTTTTGTATCTCTTGCTGCTGAACTTTATTGGTAATATATAAAAATGCTGATGATTTATGTGGATTTATTTTGTATCCTGCCACTTTGCTAAAGTTGTGAATTGTTTCTAGTAGTTTTTTAGTTGAGTCTCTAGGGTTCTCTAAATATACCATCATGTCATCTGCAAAGAGTGATAATTTGGTTTCTTCACTACCTACTCTGATTTCTTTTATCTCTTTTTCTTCTCTTATTGCTGAAGCTAACATTTCTAATACAATATTAAATAGTAATGGTGACAGTGGGCAGCCTTGTTTCACTCCTGATCTTATTGGGAATGGTTCTAGTTTGACTCCATTACATATGATGCTTGCTGAAGGTTTTAAGTAGATACTACTAATCATTTTAAGGAAAAGCCCATTTATTCCTATACTCTCCAGTGTTTTTAATAGGAATGGGTGTTGGATTTTATCAAAGGCTTTTTCTGCATCTATGGAGATAATCATATGGTTTTTATTAATTTGGTTATTAATATAATTGATTATGCTAATAGTTTTCCTAATATTGAACCAGCCCTGCATCCCTGGTATAAATCCTACTTGGTCATGATGTATTATCCTGGGGATGACTTTCTGTAATCTTGTTGCTAAAATCTTATTTAAAATTTTTGCATCAATATTCATTAGGGAAATGGGTCTATAGTGTTCTTTCTCAGTTTTCTCCCTACCTGGTTTAGCTATCAGCACCATATCTGTGTCATAGAAGGAATTTGGTAGTACACCTTCTTTCCCTATTTTTTCAAATAGTTTATATAGTATTGGGATTAATTGTTCTTTGAATGTTTGGTAAAATTCACATGTAAATCCATCTGGTCCTGGAGATTTTTTCTTAGGGAGTTGATTAATAGCTTGTTCTATTTCTTTTTCCGAAATAGGGTTATTTAAATAATTTATTTCCTCTTCTGTTAATCTGGGCAATCTATATTTTTGTAGATATTCCTCCATTTCATTTACATTATCAAATTTATTGGCATAAAGTTGGGCAAAGAAACTCCTAATTATTACTCTAATTTCCTCTTCATTGGAGGAAAGTTCTCCCTTATCATTTTTGAGACTAATAATTTGATTTTCCTCTTTCCTTTTTCTAATCAAATTAACTAAAGGCTTATCTATTTTGTTGGTTTTTTCATAAAACCAACTCTTACTTTTATTTATTAATTCAATAGTTTTCTTATTTTCAATTTTATTGATCTCCCCTTTAATTTTCAGAATTTCCGATTTGGTATTTAATTGAGGGTTTTTAATTTGGTCTTTTTCTAGCTTTTTTAATTGTAAGCCCAGTTCATTAATCTTCTCCTTCTCTGTTTTATGCAAGTAAGCATCTAGAGATATAAAATTACCCCTTATAACTGCTTTAGCCGAGTCCCACAAATTTTGGTATGTTGTCTCATTGTTGTCATTCTCCTGGATGAAATTTTCGATTGTGTCTATAATTTGCTCTTTCACCCATTCGTTCTTCAGGATTAGATTACTTAATTTCCAAATAACTTGTGGCCTATTTTCTCCTGGCCTTATATTACATGTGAGTTTTATTGCATCATGATCTGAGAAGGATGCATTTACTATTTCTGCTTTTGATTTTGAGGTTTTTATGCCCTAACACATGATCTATTTTTGTATAAGTTCCATGAACCCCTGAGAAAAAAGTATACTCCCTTCTATCACCATTCAATTTCCTCCAGAGATCTATCATACCTAACTTTTCTAGCCTTTTGTTAACCTCCCTAACTTCTTTCTTATTTATTTTGGAATTTGATTTATCTAATTCTGAGAGAGCAAGGTTGAGATCTCCCACTAGTATAGTATTACTGTCTATTTCTCCTTGCATCTCTCTTAACTTCTCCTCTAGGAATTTGGATGCTATACCACTTGGTGCATATATGTTAAGTATTGATACTGCTTCATTGTCTATGGAACCCTTTAGTAAAATGTAGTTTCCTTCCTTATCTCTTTTAATTAGATCTATTTTTGTTTTTACTTGATCCGAGATAAGGATTGCTACCCCTGCCTTTCTTTGTTCACCTGAAGCATAGAAGATTCTGCTCCAGCCCTTTACCTTCACTCTGTATGTATCTCTATGTTTTAGATGTGTTTTTTGTAAACAACATATTGTAGGATTCTGCCTTTTAATCCAGTCTGCTACCCGCTTCCGTTTTATGGGAGAGTTCATCCCATTCACATTCACAGTTAAAATAACTATATCTGTATTCCCTGCCATCTTATTTACCCAGAGTTATGATTTTCTCTTCCCTTTCCCCTCTCTCCCTTCCCCCCTCCCCAGTACTTTGCTCTTGATGACCACCTCCCACCAATAATCCTCCTCCCTTTAGAGTCCCTCCCTCCCCTTTATACCTTTCCCCTAATCCTTCTATTAGTTTATCCCTTTCCTTTTCTCCCCTCCCTCCTACCTTCCCACAAGGAGGGTCAGTGCTTTCTTTGAAGCCAAATGTGTCTGATAAACTCTCTTAGAGTCCAATCTAATGAGAGTAAGGTTTACACAATACTCATCGCCCTCCCTTCTTTCCCTCAATTATATTAGATCTTCTATGTCTCTTTATGAGATTTTGCCTTATTTTACCTCCTTTATTTTTACTTTATTTTGCCTCCTTTCCCCCCCCCCCTTTTCTTTTTCAGTATGGTATCCCTTCCACCTCTAATTTCTTTTCCATTATTATCAAAGAAAAATCAAATTATACTGCCATTCTTTAAAGGATACCTATAGTAGGAATATAGTTCTCAAGAGTTTTCCTTTTTACCTTTTTATGTTTCTCTTGAGTTCTCTATTTGGAGGTCAAATTTTTTGTTCAGATCAGGTCTTTTCATTAGAAATAGGTGAAATTCTCCTGTATCATTGAATGACCATCTTCTTCCCTGGAAGATGATGCTCATTCTAGCTGGATAACTTATTCTTGGCTGTAATCCAAGTTCTTTTGCCTTTCGGAATATCTGGTTCCAGGCCCTTCAATCCTTCAGTGTGGAAGCTGACAGATCCTGTGTAATTCTAATGACAGTTCCTCGGTATTTGAACTGTTTCTTTCTAGCTGCTTGCAATATCTTTTCCTTGGTGCAATAGTCCTGAAATTTGGCCACGATATTCCTTGGGGTTTTAATTTTGGGGTCTCTTTCTGGAGGTGATCGGTGAATTCTTTCAATGCCAATTTTGTCTTATGATTCTAAAACATCAGGGCAATTCTCTTTCATGATTTCCTGGAAGATAGCATCCAGGTTCTTTTTTTCATCGTGGCTTTCAGGGAGTCCGATAATCCTTAAATTGTCTCTCCTGGATCTGTTTTCCAAATCAGTTGTTTTTCCTAGGAGATATTTCATATTTTCTTCTATTTTTTCATTTTTTTGTTTTTGTTTAACTGATTCTTGAAGTCTTTTTGAGTCATTTACTTCTATTTGTTCAATTTTAATTTTCAAAGTATTATTTCCTTCAGTTATCTTTTTTAGCTCCTTTTGTAGCTGGCCAATTGAATTCCTGGATTCATTGCATTCTTTTTCCATTTTGCCAGTTTTATTTTTAAGTGAATTGTTGTCTTTTTCCAATTCACCAATTTTGTTTTTCAGTGAATTGTTGTCTTTTTCCAATTCACCAATTTTGATTTTCAGTTCACCATTTTTATTTTCCAGTGAATTGGTGATTTTTTCCAATTCACCAATTTTGTTTTTCAGTGAACTGTTTTCTTTTTCCAATTCACCAGTCCTATTTTCCAGTTTTTGATATTTCTGTTGCCCTGATCTCAATTTATTTCCCCATTCTTCTTCTAGCTCTCTTTTGAGATTCTTAATGCAATCATCCAGGTAAGCCTTATGAAAGGGAGACCAGCTTAAGTCTGCTTTTGTGGCTTCATCTGGGATTGTTTTCATAGTGTCAGGATCTGGGGACTGTTCTATTTTTTCTCTGTAAAAGCTTTCTATGGTGAGAGCTCTCTTCTGCTTCTTGCTCATGATTTAAAGTTGGGATATTGGTCAAAACCAGAGAAAACTGCAACGATTTGTATTTGCCCTGGGGCAGTTTGCCGAGTTGACTTCCGGTCTGAGGCTGGTGGGGCTAGATTCGCACTAGGACCACGTTTTCAGCTGGTCTCGATCCACCCTTTTCCAAAGGCAGATCTGCCAAAGCACCTGCCCGCAAGCAGAGCAAAGTGGCCCAGGCGTCTCCCAGGGGCTTCCTGGGTGCCCAAAATCCGCCCTTCTATTGCAGCCCTGACTTCCGCCCCGGCTGGAGTCTGATTCGCGACCAGCAGCGGATTTCCCCTGAGGCCAACCTTCTCTGGAGTTCTTTCACAGTAGATCTTTGATAGAAGTGCGTTGTAGTCCAAATGCTTGGAGGTGCTCTCACTTAGAAACCAGTTGGAAGGCTTACTTTGTCTGGGTTTGAGGGAATGTCCCAGGAGTTCACAGAGAAAGCTGTCAGCAGTTCTCCATCTTGGCTCCGCCCCTCTAGAGATAAACTTGTTAACTAGTTTGTGCAAAGGGAGATGGCGTACATTGCTAAGGCAAAACTTGGTAGAGCTCTTGTCTAGGTTTGTGGAAGTATGAAAAGAGTAGATTTGGCTGGAGAGGATATAATCTCTCATTTTGGTGGGCAATGAAGGAGAAAGCCTGAATTGTAGTACATATCTGATTGTCATTCTGAGCCCCCAGGAGTATATGCATATGGAAAAATAACAACTGTATAGAGATGTATAACAGTGGGTCCAGCATCTAGATGTGAAATTATGTGTGAAAGTATATCATGAATGTGAAGTGCAGCATATAGGTATATAGTGACAAAGCTAAGACAAAAAAGTAGTTCCCTGACTGGCTCAGTCTAGTTCCTTTTAAATATCCTATATTATGTACATACACTTTTGGTAAGAATCCATCTTATAATTCAGACTAAATAGAAAAGGTCTTCACAGATGATGACTATTATGAAATTCTTTTAATTATTTCATTCACACTGCCCCTAAGAAAGGGTTGTGTTGTAGTTTCCTACTACATGAAAGGTCAAGATATTTAGATGCTTCTTCAAAGCCCTCTGTCAAATCCCCAAATATTCTAATAACTCTGTATATATCAACTTACTCTGGAGCTAATATAGCCACAGAGAGAGAAACATTTCAAACACTAGTTGCATGATGATATTTTTTTTTGCATAAGAAAATGAGGGAAAAATCAGCTTATTTTTGATTCACATGAGTTAACCAATTTATATGCACATTAATATCAATTTTGTTCTATATCAGTGCTACTTCTAAAGCCAGGTTGTCTTACAAGTAGGGATACATTTTTTTTCAAACCCATTTTTATTTGTGAAAACAAGATCTCTGTATTCATTGGTAGTGGAGAATAAATAAAACAAAAACCCATTTCAACTTTATTCATAGAGTGATAGACCACTTTGAAACAAGATGATTGTTCAGACCAGCCACAGCCCAGCTTCCCCTGAGCATTTGTATCTTTTACATCACTGTTTAGCTCTAAATGTTTAGTTTAGTATATCAGTTTTCAATGTATGGTCTACAGATAACCGGGAGTCTCCAAGACCCTTTCAGGGGAGATTTCAAGGCCAAAATAATTTTTATAATAATACTAAGACTTAATGTTTCCCTTATAATACTTTTCCCTTTTCCAATTACATATCTGTGTGAGGCTGGATTTTCTACATATGTTTCAACAAAAATAATATATTGAAATAGTTATATACTCATAACTTCTTTTGCATTTAATCTATCTTCTACTAAACCAGGCATTTTAGAGTCTAACAAAAATATGTAAAATGATGCCACTGACATTATTTTACTTTAGATGTCTTTCTATGTTAATAAGCTATGGATTTATCTTGTTATTTTAATACTATATGAATATTTGTTAGTTATTTTGCCAGTTTTTAATTATTCATGATAAATCTTTAGTTTATCTTATCTATTAGTGATTTATTGATATATTAATATTTAATAAATATTTTAATGTTTTATTTTCTAATGACTAGTATAGACAGCTGTAACTCATATAAATATGATAGGAACATAATTGCAGTCTTCATATAGATAAAAGGGGGATTTGACTTTTTCTATTTTGCCCATTAGGACAAAAGTATTTCTAGTGGATAGATGCCACAAAAATGCAGATTTTGTTGTAATATAAAGGGAAACTTCCTAAAAATTACAGATTTACAAAAGTAGAATGAGCTGTTTTGGTGAGTAATTAGTTCTCCATCACTGAGTAATCTCCATTACTGTCCTTTAAGGAGAAAGATGATGGGATCTTGACAAGGATATTATAGAGGTTATTCATTCTTTGACAAAGGATCATCCTAGATGACCTCTTTGATCACTTTCAATGCCAGAGCTTTGTAATTCAATAACTCTATTTACTGAAACACTGACAAAGGGCAGTGGAACATTCTCAATTTATATTAAAGAATATGAAAAAAATGCTAATCACTGTAGTTTATTCAAACAAATTTACACTAAGCAAAATTTTGTGGCCATTTCAGTAAATAAATGGATATGATAAATGCATTCTCAAGGGGAATTAGGCGATTATCTCTTAGGAAATGTCATAACACCACAATATTCTGGCTATAAAAACAAATATTCAAAAGGGATTGTAAAATGCAGAGCCCTTTGCTAAGCTCACAAAAACAATTGAATTATTCAAGCAGAAGACCGAGAATAAATAAGCTTTTCAAAATGTTTGTTAAGAAAGAAAATAAATATGTGCATGTATAATTTATTTATCACAGTATTTGGTAGATTGCAGAGTTCAATGCATGTTGTTTAGCAATCTGAAAAGCTGATGAACACATTGAAAATAATTTCAGAAAAAGTCAATGAATAAACAATCACCAGGGAAAGGATAACCAGAGGGTACAGAAGCAAAAAAGACAGAGAGATTCTTGTCTATTACTTCATGCTTTTCCATTACAACTGATGTTTTTAACTTTTTGGTTTGTTTCATGATCCTCTTTGGTCATATGGGAAAGTATCTCAAGAGTTTAATGGAAATATAGATGTAATTTTTATTCCATCCAGGTTCACAGATCTCTTGTAATCTATTCATGAACCCAAGATAATAATCCCTGAACCACAGGGTGATGGGCTAAGAATGACCAAGGGAATATGAATAATGTATGCTTCTTAAACATAAGGTTATTTGACTTTCTTCATGTTTCTATAAATTAAATACAAGTTTAATTAAGTGAAATTATAAAGAAAATTATGTCAACCATTTTAGTTCTTTTTTTCTTATCTTTTTTCTGGAGATTTTAAATTACATCCTTTTATTGAATTCTGTTTTCAAGATTAATGTTTGGAGACATTTGTATTCTTTTTACAGTGTACTATAAATTCATTTTTATTTTTTAAGTATTGTTTTATTTTTTTCAGTTGACAAAAACACATATTCTTTTCCTCCCATTCCAGTTCATTAAAAAAGAAATAAAAACTTGCAACAAATATACAAATTCCCATATTAGACATGTCCAAAATTTATGTCTCAGTCTATATCCTAAATCCCATCATATCTTTGTCAAGAGGAGGCAAGCATGCTTCATCAAAAGTCCTTAGAAACAATAGTTGGTCATTAAGCTAATCAGAGTTCTCCTGTTTGTATCAATTTACTCTGTAGAAATTTATAAAAGTCTAAGTTTCTCTGAAACCATCTTTTTCATTTATTTTTAAAAAAATTATTTGAAACAAGTACAAAATAGGAAAAAGAAAAAAAAATTCTGTGCACAGTAGAACATCAGAGATAATTCAAAATAGAAAGCAATAAATAGAAAGCAATTTCATGAAAGCCTATATAATGAATACTAGACATTGTGTTCAGAGTTGTCCATCTTTTTTTTTGCTTCCACATAAAAAATGTGCACTTTTTATGTAAAACTGTATTATGCCTGTTTGTCCTCTATTCTTCCCTTTTTAACCCAGTCCCAATGAAATATGGGTTGTAGAGCTTTTAGCCCTCTTCCCCCATTTAATTTCTCTGTATCACTTCTTCCTCTTGCACATCATTTGTGTAAAATAATTACTCTTTTTACCTTTTCCTGCATGGTTTTGCATTAGGTCAAGGATTAGGTTATACTCAGCTCTATCCCAATCTTTCTTTTGAATGATGTAATTACTTTTGAACTACCCATGATACTACTAATGATAATCTTAGACATACACTTAACATTTCCTCTTATAAAAAATAAACAGTTTGTCCTCATTGAGGCCCTTGTAATTAGTCTTTAGTGTTTACTTATATTTCTCTTGCATATCATAAATCAAGTTTTCTATTAATTTCTATTAATTTTGCAATAAAATCCTGATGATCAAGCAACTCATTAAATGTTCTTTTCTTTACATTCAGGATTATGCTTACCTTTGCAGGGTATGATATATTTTTTCTACAACACCAGTAGTTTTTGTTCTGCAATATATAATGTTTTGACACCTGCAGTCTTTTAGTATAACCACTACTGTTTTGTTTTATTATAATTGTTACTTTGTCATATTTGAATTTTTTTTGTTGCTCTTAATGCTTTCTTTTTGACTGAGGAGGGTGTTTCCCTTTATTTCTCATAGCACAATCATATTTCATTATGCTTATATGAAATTACTTATTCAATTATTCCACAATTGATGACCATCACACTTATTTCTAATAATTTATCACAACAAAAATGTTTGTATATATATGATATAAATATGTTTATATATATATAGGTCTTTATCTTTTCTCTTTTAGGTAAAGACTACAGATCTGTTTTAACCTTTGGGTTAAAGGGTATGCCTGATTTCAAAACTTTTAGGATATAGTCCTAAATTGATTTCTAAAATAACCAGATTAATTCAGAGATCCATCTGAAGTATATTAAAATAATTGTTTTTCTCATATGTCATCCAGAATTTATTTCCATTTTTGTAAAGCTGATTAATGTGAGTTGTTTTAATTTTCATTTATCTATTAACAATTTAAAGTATTTTCACACGGGTATTAATAATTTTCATTTCTTCCTCTGAAAACTGCTGATTTCAAATTCTTTGATCATTTATCAATTAGGGAATGACTTCTTATAAATTTGAGTTAGATTACTATATATCTTGGAAATCAGACTTTCATCATAAAACTTGCTGCAAAGATCCCCCCCCCCAAGCTATCTGATTCCCTCCTAATGTTAATTGTGATGGTCTTATACAAGAACTTATAAAATTTTCATTTGATTTTCTCTGTTTTTTGTTTGGTCATAAACACTTCCCCGTTCATAGATCTGAAAGTATTGTCTTCTATTTGTCTCTAATCTTTCTATGAAATAAATCTTTATGGCTAAGATATGTATGCCCTATTATTGTCAAGGATATCATTATTCTTCCAGTCATCAGGGCTTATCACCTAGGAATCATCCTCAGCTGTTTTTTCTTTTCTCCTCCCACCCTGTATTTAATCATTTACCAAATCCTATTGATTTTATCTTTGTAATGGCTCTAATACATGCTTTTCCCTCATCACCTTACACCTGGGCTATTTCAAAAAACCTTCTGGTTTGGTCTTTCTGACTCAAGTTTTTCCCCACTCCAATTCAGCTGCCAGGCTGATCTTCCTAAAGTACAAATTCACCATGCCAACTTTCCCCACCTATTTTTGACTGCCAAAAATCAAAGTAGCTCGCTATATAAAATGTCTTTGGCTTGCAAAACTTGTAATCACTTGACCCCTTCCCAGCTACAGAATCTTATCCTCTACTTCCACTCTTGTTCTCTATGATCCAGTGAAAGTGACTTGCTTTTCCTAACACAAAATACTCCATTGCCTCACTCAAGGAATTTTCACTGATTATCCCCCATGCTTAGAATTCTCTCCATTTTCACATTTTCCTTCTTTACCCTGGCTTTCTTCAATCTCAGCTAAGGTCTCACCTTGGACTACAAGTATATCCTAGTCTTCCTGCATCTATTAATATATCTTGTTATTTTATGATGTTTAGTAATTACTGAGATTATTTCTGATTTATAATATGTATTATGTATATATGTATACATGTACATATACATGTATGTATATATGTATACATATTACATAATCTTTTGTTCATGTTATTTCTCTTGTCAGAATGAGTTCTTAAAGAATAGAGACTAAATTTGCCTTTATTTATATTCTCAGTGTTAATACAGTACTTGACAAATAGTGACTACATAAAAAAACAGTTATTGAACTGACAGTTGATAATAGACAATTCTTTTTGAAATATTGGTCTGGTTCTGTTTTTCTTCCCTATTGAAAGTTCTTTGCTCTAAGATTGGGTTATTCAAGGCTTTGATTTCTTGTTCTGCTAAATAAAGCATTTTATAGTTTTGTAAATATTCAACTATTTCATTTAGATTATGTTTCATTGACATATGAATGATAAAATGCTAAAATAGTCTTTATTTTTTCTATATTAGCTTTGAATTCATCTTTTTCATTTTTGATACTGGGAACTGTTTTTTTCTTTGTCCTTAAAAATCAGAGCAAATGCTTTACCCATTTAATAAAACAACAAAATCTCATGCCTGGTTTAAATTATTAATTCAATATTTTTATATCTTATTTTAAAATTCTCTTCTTTTGTTTTCATGATTTCTATTTTGATATTTTATTGGTCTCAAATTTGTTGGTTTTAAATTTTTTTCTTCTTTTAGTTTAATGCGCAGTTTGTTTATCTATTCTTTCTTTCTGATATTGATGAATATTTGTAGAGTTAAATATAGAGTAGTCAAAGTCAAAGATATGAAAATTTGGGATATGTTGCCAAAGTAGTCTTTGATTTTGATATTTTTTTAAAAGTTTTTGTGCTGTCCTTATAATATTCATTTTGAAAGTTACTTTTGCCAGTTCAGCATTCATGTGAAACTTAGACCTGAATCATTAGTCCTCTGCCCAGACCACTGTTTTTATGACCCCAGCTATGGTTTACTTCATTCCACATCAATTCACTTTTGGGATTTCTCACCTTCCTTCTCAACAACTGCCTCACTCTCTTCTGGGTATACTCCTTTCCCTTTTCCATATTCCAGCTTCCCTTTTTGCATTATCTGCTCACATTAGAATGTAAGCTCCTGGAATGTAGAGATGGCTTTTTGTATGCTTGTATTTGCAGTGCAATCTTTGGAGTTCATTCCACCATCCCATCATTGTATCTCCTTAGTCCTACCCTCAGGAAAAAAATTATCATCAAGAAATTCTTCATTAGGAGATTGCTTCAGCTTTTGGTACTCATACTTCATCAGAGCTCTCAGGAGCTCTTGTCCATCTGATTTATGGCTAGAGGGTGGAGCAAAAAACTCCTTCCAGAGTTTTCATATAAAGAGTGCTCAGCAGTCTAGTAAACTTCATTTTTTCATCAGCTGCATGCTATAGATTCTACTCTATCATCATACTTCCATCCCTCCCATTTGTATCTTCCTTTTGTGAGTTGTCTTCCTCTATTTGATTGTAAACTCCTTGAACTCTTCTTGTCTTTCTTCCCCTCCTTCCTCTCTCCTACTCCTTCTCTTTCTTTCCCTCCCTGTTTCCCTCCCTACTTTCCTCTTTCCCTCGCTTTTCTCTGTCTTTGTCTCACTGTGTGTCTGTCTCTGTCTCTCTCTGAACCTTTGTTAGAAGCTTACTGAATAAAGTTGTATGTAAGACCTGCTAGAGATTCTTTCTAAGTAGGAAGTTAAAGATGGCTTCAAGAAGGAGGCAGCATTTGATTTTAGGAATTCAAGAACTGAAGGGGAAGAGAAACTATTCCAGTTATATAATGATGTGAGCAAAAACCATGGAGGTAGGAAAATATCAGATGGATAGGAAAATAGAAGAGACAGACACACTGGGAGCAAGTGTTTAAAGGACTTAAGAGCAGATGAGTTAGAACTTCACTCACTAAATGACCAGACTCCATTCCATGATTTTAAAGGGAGAGAGGTGTGTGTGTGGGGAGGTGAAAAATTACACAACTATATCTACAAACTAGAAAACATAAAAAACTTGGAAGTAGAACACATTAGTTCAGATGGTAGACACCTTCCCTGCATCATGTACTCTTGTACGGCCTGCTATTGTTTCATAACCTTTCATTTTACCACCCCAATCCACTTATTAACTCCTTAATGAATTCTTGCATGTCTTAAAATGTTGAATTCCTGGAAACAGATATATACTACTGTTGGCAGAGTAAATACTCAAGAAATAATTTTAAATGCTTATAAAAGAAATATTTTAGGAAGATCAACATGGTAGTGGCTTGTACATTTAACTTCCTAATTAAAAATTTTTGCTTTCCTTTTCTTTCTTTTCCTTTCCTTTTCTCCCTTCTTTGCTTCCTCTCTTCCCTCCTTCTTTCCTTCCATTCTTTCTTCCCTCTCTGTTACCTTCCCTTTGCTTTCTTTTATTCTTCCATTCTTCCCTCCTCCCTTATCTCCTTTCTCTCCCTCATTTTTTCCTTTCTTTTTTGCTCAATTTGTCTCTTCAATTCACCTAACCAATTAAATTAAATAATCAAAAATGATTGTGCATTTAGTAGCTCATCAAAGAACAAAGAGGCATTCACCTATCTGGAAATATACAAACTTGAATAGGGAAGCATGATGAAGAACATTTGGTTATGTGTCAAAAGAAAGAGGAATAATCAGGGTGGGAGAATACTACAGGCTAATACCACAGATGGATGAAATGGATACTGAGTTATTAGTACAGATTGCAAACCAGGAAGGAAGACAGGATATTGCTGTGATGAATCAGTCTCTCTCTCCATATCCATCTGTTTCCCTCTTTTTCCCTTCCTCTCATTCATAAAAGAAGGCAACCTCTCCACAACAGTAATAGCTAGTATTTTATATCATGCAATCAAATTTGCAAAGCGCTTCACATATTACCTCATTTGGTCCTCACAAAGATCCTGTCTGGGAAGTACTGTTATTATAATCAATTCAGGAATGAAATTCTTCTGATCTAGTATTATATTGATGAAAAAGAGAGCATTTCAAAGAAGAGTAGCATCACTATTCAAGAGTCTCATGTTTAAAAAGAACCTCTCAAAATGGTGAAATTAAGGTTGTAACTGAGAACAAATATACAGTATGGGCATAGTTTACTAAGAATGGTGTAAGGACAAGATTTTGCAAGGGTAAATGTTGAAAATTATATATGCATATTTTTTAAAAATAAAAAAGCTTTAATAAAAATGAATAAAACTAATTAGCCAACTAAAAGAAGAATGGAGTAAGGAATACCTTGTGTGGAGAGCAATTCACTTAAACCTAATTGTCTGGCAAAACAAAAAATTAAAAAGATTTTGAGAGAGCGTGCGCTCAAGGAGTTTACAATCAAATGGAGGAAGACAACTCAAAAAAGGAAGATAAAAATGAGAGGGGTGGAAGTATAGTGATAGAGTAGAATCCATAGCATGCAGCTGATGAAAAAATGAAGAGTTTGCTGGACTGCTGAGCACTCTACATGAAAACTCTGGAAGGAGTTTTTTGTTCCACCCTCTAGACACAAATCTGATGGACAAGAGCGCCTGAGAGTTCTGATGAAGTATGAGTACCAAAAGCTGAAGCAATCTCCTAATGAAGAATTTCTTGATGATAAATTTTTTCTTGAAGATAGGATTTAGGAGATATAATGATGGGATGGTGGAGTGAGCTCCAAAGATTGCACTGCAAATACAAGCATGCAAAAGACCGTCTCTACATTCCAGGAGCTTACATTCTAATGTGAGCAGATAATGCAAAAAGGGAAGCTGGAATATGGAAGAGGGAAATGAGTATACCCAGAGGAGAGTGAGGCAGTTGTTGAGAAGGAAGGTGAGAAATCCCAAAAGTGAATTGATGTGGAATGAAGCAAACCATAGCTGGGATCATAAAAACAGTGGTCTGGGCAAAGGAGTAATGATTTAGGAAGTCTAAGTTTCACATGAATGATTAACTGGCAAAAGCAACTTTTTTTTTCTTTTTTGCTGAGGCAATTGGGGTTAAGTGACTTACCCAGGGTCACACAGCTAGAGAATGTTAAGTGTCTGAGACCAGATTTGAACTCAGGTCCTCCTGACTGTAAGGCTGGGGCTCTATCTACTGCACCACCTAGCTGCCCTGCAAAGTAGTTTTCAAAAGGAATATCATAAGGACAGCACAAAATCTTTTAGAAAGCACATTGTGAACTGAGCTAGAGGAAAAGAATAGGGAGGGCTTTATAAAACAGTAGGGAAGATCTCCTAAAGAGGATAATATTTTAGTTAGACTAAAATGCTTATTGTTCAGTTATGCAGCTTTATAGACAACTCATAGAACTCACCCATCAATAAAATATTTGGGACAAATGCAAAAAATGTTCACTGAGCTAGGATCAAGAGGAATGTAAGCAGGATTGCCTTGGGAAATTTTGAGGGTTTTTTTCATTAATTCTAAACTTCTCTTTGAAACAGGAAACCATTTTTTAAAAATGTAAGTACACAGTAGTGATGTATGACTGTGAGTCAGAGAACATTATGATCTCTGAAGAACTGAAATTGAAGATCACCCAAAGACCAATGGAAATGTACATGACTTGTATGAGTGGGTTACAACATATTACAAAGAGAAAAGATACTGACTTCATCAGAGGATTCCATCAGAAAAAGGGATGAACCAATCACATATCAAGAGAGAGAATCAGCCTGTATATTTACCTTGGTATCTTGAGAAAGGCATTCAAAATATCAAGTTACCTTTCCTTGGGATAGGGATGAGATTATAAGAGGTTATTGATGACAATGACACAAGATGGGAAAGTATAAGAGGGGTATGAGCTATCCCTGGAGGGAATGCTTCCTTTCTAGTGGTAGGAATCCTCACATGAATGGTTTGAGGAGCATCTTAAATGTCATTTGATAGAGTATGAAATTAGATACTTAGGCAAAAGACATTGAAGATATTTGTCAGTGAGCAGCACAACAATATCTATCTAAAGAAAATACCTGGCAGGATCATGAAGGATGAACAGGAAGTAGAAGTGAATAGAAGATAAAATAATAGGGAGGATATTACTATGCACTTACCTTGATATAGGATAGTGAGAAGTAAAATGGATTCTGTATCATATATTTATTGATCTTATTTACAAATAATTGATTTTGTCTTAAAATTCCTGGTTCTTTGACTCTGAACTTAGTTCAGAGTTTAGTTGAATTGTAAAGGGTTGAGGATTCCTATCTCAAGGAATTTAACTAACTTCAGAGAATGGGTGTGAACATAAAGATATTATCTGTACTCCCCCGGATTCTCCTACCAGCATGTTTTGTTTGCTGTCCAAAATTCTGGTCCTTTATCTTTTTTTTTTTTTTTTTTTTTTTTTTGCTGAGGCAATTGGGGTTAAGTGACTTGCCCAGGGTCACACAGCTAGGAAGTGTCTGAGACCAGATTTGAACTCAGGTCCTCCTGACTTTAGGGCTGGTGCTCTAACCACTGCGCCACCTAGCTGCCCCTGGTCCTTCATCTTTTACCTGCACTCAGAAAATTTCTGAGTACTTCTTATTCTCATGAAACAAAAGGTGGAGAGGGGAGTTGCTAGCTCCTATTACCCAACTTCCAACCAATCATTTTGTTCCCTTAACCTTAGCTTCATAACCAGTAATGTTATCCTTAATCTCATTATGTCATCTACCCTGTTCTGTTCTTAGTTCTGTACTACCCAAAAGATAAGTTGCCCTCTTGCTTGGCATCATTGATACTAATGGAGGCAAGTCATTTATCCATTTATTGACTAGTAGAATTACTCTGTTAATAAATGTAATCCTGCTTAGGGATCCATCTCAGTTTACCCTTCTGTGAAATTTGTTTCCCAGAAGGAGTCAAAAGTATATGGAAACTTTTTGGCAAGCCAAGATGTCAGAATAAAGGTAGGAATTCACCTCTACCGTCTCTAAATTCCTTTAAATAATGACAACAAATTTTAGAGCATTAGAACACCCCAAAAGACAGAGTAGAACATTTTCCAGTTGAAGGCAACTTAAAGACTCAGCATAAAAGGTCTGTGATACCAGGATGGAAGTCCAGTGTACAGTCCCAGTGCAGGCTCTTTTTTTTGATCATGACTTTCAGGTGGATCAATAATTTTTAAATTATCTCGATATATTTTCCAGATCAATTGTTTTTCAATGAAATATTTCACTTTGGTCCCAGAAATAGCCAAGAAGAACCTTTGAATCAACACAGTACTGGTGGCTTCTAGACCTCTCAGGATCAGAGACCCCAAAGAGGATTTGGAAGATCAGCAGAAAAGGTCTGTGAAACCAGGGTGGGAGCCTACTGGGCAGTCCCAACACAGGCACAGTTCCAGCCTCAGCCCTGACCCAGGTCAGCAAGGATCGTGGCTACTGAGTGGGAGTCTGGCATACAGTCCCATACCAGCTCAGATCTGGCCCAGACCCAGCTCCAACTTTAGCAAACAGGACTTTGTTGCTTTAGCATACTAGATCTTACAGCTACAGTGAGGCAGGGACATTCCTAACAGTCCCAGGACAGAAAAAGAGTGCTTGTGGCCAGTCCTTAGAAGGATCTTTGAAAACAGCTGGCCAAAACCCCTGAAGCTTAGGACAGTGCACCCTCCATGCATGGGGAACACCATGGAAACAGAGCCATACTTTAACAAAGAATTAAAAGCTGAATAATAGGCTAGGAAAATGAGCAGACAACTATGGTGACAAGGAAGAACAAAACACACACTAAGGAGGTGATAACAAAGTGAAAGGTTCTACCTCCAAAGCCTCCAAGAAAAATAAAAATTGGGTTCAGGTCATGGAAGATCTCAAAAGTGAAAATCAGGTAAGAGAGATAGAAAAAAATTAGGAGAAGAATTGAGAGTGTTTTTTAAAAAAATTACAAAAAGCTAATGAGAAGAATGCCTTAAAAAGCAAAATTGGCCAATTGGGAAAAGAGGTATAAGAGCTCACTAAGGACAATAATTCCTTAAAAATTAGAATTGATCAAGTGGAAGCTAATGAATTTATAAGAAATAAGACACACTAAAGTAAAATGAAAAAAGTGCATTATTTCATTGAAAAACAATTGATCTGGAAAATAAACCAAGATAATTTTAAAATTATTGATCTACCTGAAACTCATGATCAAAAAAAGAGCCTGGACATCATCTTTGAAGAAATTATCAAGGAAACTCTCAGGATATTTTAGAACTAGAGGGAAAATAGAAATTGAAAGAATCCACTGATAACCTCCTGAAAAAAAATCCCAAAATGAAAAACAGGATTTATTATAACCAATTTCTAGAACTCCCAAGTCAGGAAGAAAATATTGCAAGCATCCATAAAAAACTGTTAAAGTATAGTGGAGTCACAGTCAGTATAACACAAGATTTAGCAGCTTCTACATTAAAGGACTAGAAAGCTTGGAATATGATATTCTGAAGAGTAATCAAGCTAGAATTGCAACCAAGAATCACCTACACAGCAAAACTGAATATAATCCTTCAGAGGAAAATGTGGATAGGCAATAAAATACAGGATTTTCAAACATTTGTGATGAAAAGACCAGAGCTGAGTGGGAAATATGATTTTCAAATACAGAACTAAGGAGAAGCATAAAGAGGTAATCAGGAAACTGATATCATAAGGGACTTAATTGGATTTATCTGTTTATATTCCTACATGGAGGATGATACTTGTAACTTAGTATTACTTTCTCATTATTATGGCAGTTTGAAGGAATGTATTATATATATTTATATATATATGTGTGTGTGTGTGTGTATATACATAAATATAGATAGAGGGCACAGGTTTGAGTTGAATATGAAAGAATAATACCTAAAAATGATGAAATTAAGTGGGGAGAAAGGAATGTACTGGGAGAAAGGGAAAGGATGAAGTGGAATGATTTAAGTTATCTGCCATTAAAAAAAGGAAGAAAAGGCTTCTACAGTGAAGAGAATGAAGGGGAAGAAAGGGGAACTTAGTAAACCTTTCTCTCAACAGAGCTGGCTCAAAGAGGAAATAATAAACATTCAATATGAGTAGAGAAACCTATCTTACTCTGCAGAAAAATAGGAGGGGAATGGGATCCTGGAAGCAGAGAGGGTAATAAAAGAGAGAGCATATTGGGGGGAGGTAGTGGTCAGTAGCAAAACACTTTTGAGGAGGGACAAGGTGACAGGAAAGAAAGAATAAAATAAATGGGGGGAAATAGCGAAAGTCATTGTAAAATAATTTTGAAGTAAGTTTTTCTGATAAGGTCTTATTTCTCAAACAAAGAGAATTGAGCTAAATTTATAAAAATGAGCCATGCCCCAATTGATAAATGGTCAAGAGATATGATCTATGCCCAAAGGATTATAAATTTATGCATATCCTTGGACCTAACAATACCACTACTAGTCATGAATGCCAAAAGAGACTTCCAAAAAAGAAAAAGGACCTATATGTACAAAAATAGCAGCTCTCTTCTCAGGGAAAAGAATTGGAAATGGAGGGGAAGCTTATCAATTGATGAATGGCTCAATAAACTGTGGTGTATTATTGTTTTTGAATATTGTTGTTCTATGGGAAGTGATGAGGAGAATATTCTTGGAAAAAGTCCTCCATGAACTCAAGCAAAGTGAAATGTACTGTATAGAAAGTAATAGCAGTATTTTGGGATAACCAATTATAGATGACTGCTATTCTTAGAAGTACAATGATCCATTACTACAATGAAGAACTTATGATGAAAAATCCTATCCATACCTAGAGAAGAAACTGATTATGTCTAAATAGAGAGTGAATTATACTCTCTTTTTAAATTTTATTTTTCTTGTGGGTTTTTTAATTAGGGCGAGAGATATATGCTATCTTTTGCAACATGACTTTTATGGAAATGTTTTGCAAATCTTGACATGTGATTTCTTAATGGGAGCTGCGGGTGGGGATAAGGGAGAGAATATCAAGCTCAAAAGTTTTAAAAAATATAAAATTTGTTTTAAATGTAACTAGATAAAATATTAAAAAAGTAAATAGATAACCTTAAAACTTATTGGATAAGAGAAGTAAGGGAGCAGAAAAATCAAATATAACAGTAAAATTTCAAATATGAGATTGCCCAATGGCACTGGCACTTTTTAAAATTAAAGCATTTTACTTTCAAAATATATACACAAATAATTTTCAACATTCATTCTTATGAAATGGTATATTTTGATTTTTCCCTTCTCTCTCCCCCATACCCTCCCTTAGATGACAAGTAAT
The DNA here is from genome assembly GCA_023553655.1 of Myrmecobius fasciatus. Taxonomy (NCBI): domain Eukaryota; kingdom Metazoa; phylum Chordata; class Mammalia; order Dasyuromorphia; family Myrmecobiidae; genus Myrmecobius; species Myrmecobius fasciatus. The sequence goes on from JAJPUD010014952.1 coordinate 19,935, forward strand.
ATAATATACGTTAAACATGTGCAATTCTTTTATACATATTTCCACAAATATCTTGCTACACAAGAAAAATAAGATCAAAAAGTGAAAAATGAGAAAGAATACAAAATGCAAGCAAACAATAACAAAAAAGTGAAAATACTACATTGTGATCTACATTCAATTCCCACAGTCCTCTCTCTCTGGGTGCAGATGGCTCTCTTCATCACAAGACCATTGGAACTGGCCTGAATCATCTCATTGTTGAAGAGAGATATGCCCATAATTGATCATCGTATAATGTTGCTGTTGCCTTGTATAATGATCTCCTGGTTCTGCTCATTTTACTTAGCATTAGTTCATGTAAATCTTTCCAGGCCTCTCTGAAATCGTCCTGATTGTTTTTTTATAGAACAATAATATTCTATAACATTCATATACCATAATTTATTCAGCCATTCTCCAACTGATGAGCATGCACTCACTTTCCCTTTCTTGTCATTACAAACATTTTTGCACATTTGGGTTCCTTTCCTTCCTTTATTATCTCTTTGGGGTACAGGTCCAGAACAGACACTGCTGGCTCAAAGAGTATGCACAGTTTGAATGCCCTTTAGGCATGGTCCCAAATTGTTCTCCAGAATGGCTGGATCTGTTCACAGTTCCACCAACAACGTATCCACCTGTTTGTCTCAGTTTATTTACCTGTAAAATGAACTGGATGAAGAAAATGGAAAAGTAGTCCAGTATCTCTGCCAAGAAAAACCAAATGAGATCACAAAGAGTCAAACATAACTGAAAAATCACTATGGCAAGCTAGCATCTCTGGATCAAATGAGTTGCATACTTTAAGGAGGTTCCCTGTCCCCAGAAACCATATGTACTATACTTTAATAATCTCTTTATTTGGAAGAATCCCTAAAACATTGTAGATACTCCTCGAACTATATAAGGAAGGATGATTTGCTTTCCCATCCAAACCTAACAAACTTTTCTTAGCAATTTGTGATATAGCTAACTGGCTGTTTCATGTGAGCAGTTCTAACTTTTGAAAGTTTGTTCATCTGAAAATGGCTAAAAGATTTTTGATATTCACTAATATGTAATCTTGAGCACCCCTACTCAATTGCTTTTTTAAAAGACCTATACTTGATGTATTCATTTTCTGTTTTGTTTCTGTACATTTTCCTCTCCCACTTCAGTTTACTCCACCCTTTTTCCTGAAGCTCCCACCACTAAATGAAGCTGGATAGTCCTACTGATGCTTTTTTCTAGCAAAAAAGTGCCATGAACCTGCTAAATTATCTCACCCAGCCCAAGAAAGTTCCTGCCATTTTAAAAGAATTTTGAATAAAAGACATGAAGAGTGGCTTCAATGGAAACAGCAGTCAAGTCGAGGGTAGGATCTGCAGCCATGGAAACAGGCATTAGGGAAAGAGCAGCTGCTGAAATAGTAGCAGGGGGCTGCATCATCTCACTCTCCTCCCACTCAACCCAGATCCATTACCTCACCCTCTAATTCTCCAGGTTTTCATGTTTGGTATGTAATCTAGCAGCATGAACTATTTCTTGTAGGTACTTGCTGCCTACTCTGTGCAGAGTTCAGTGACATAAACAGCAAAAAAAAAATCAGCATTAACCTTGCAGGACATTTGAGATGTCTAACACTTGTTGCCATCAACTCTCCATTATATATGTCAATCAGAGACCAGATGGTCAATTGAAAATGAATCCACAGATAATTCTAAAGCATTCAAGGGTTCCTTGGATAATTTCAACCTTCCTCCTCAGCCTAACTTTTGTGAGATCTGTTTGCAGGACGTCTATGTTTCTTCTGCCTTTGACATCAATTTGGTTAAGATCTGATGAGCAAGGAAATGATCCAAAGGCAACTAGATCATTGGATAAGTAGCAGCAATGATCTTGGATGATCGAGTCCCTATCAGATTTTCAGAAAATGATTATACATTTCATCATGTTAAGAGTCTTAAGTTGACTATCTTTTGAGCTCATGACTAACTTTCATCTCTTTCTATCTAGGCACAAATAATACTGCTTATATATGTTTATACAGCCATGACCTTAGTTCAGCTGTTCATTGATTCTTTTCTGGACTACTACAGATTTCTAAGTGGTTTCTAATTTTTTCTGTCTCTGCCTTTCTACTCTAATTCATCTTTAATTCAATCACCAAGGTAGTTTTTTTCTAAAATGTAGTTCTAATCATGTATCCTCCTGACTCAATAAATTTCAATGGCTTTCTATGACCTCCATGAGGATCATAGAACATAGAAACACATACACACACATATTTCTCTGGTTGGTGTTTAAAATCCATCATAACATGATTATTTCTTATCTTTTCTGTCTTAGATTTTACTATCATTCATAAACTCCAGAGTCTGGCTACAGTTTTATTCTTGCTTTTCCTCATACAGCACATTCTATCCCCTGACTCAGAGTCTGTAAATCTTCTGTCCTCCATGCCTGTAATGTTCTATTTCTCCACACTTCTGCCTCTTACCTTCCCTGGCTTCCCTCAAGACAGCTTCAATCCTCCCTCAGGTAGGAGGACTTTCTGGGACTCCTATCTCTCGCTTTCCTCCTCATCGTTCGCTCAGTAACTTTCATCTACTTTGTATATATCATATATATGCGTAGTTATTTGCATATTGTTTTTCATTAGAATGTGAGTTTCTTGAAGGCAGGGAAGATGTTTTTGTATTTTTCTTTTCAATATTTAGCATAGTATCTGGGACATAATAAATGCTTAATAAATTCTCATTGACCTGACAAATTGGTACAAACAGCTGTGGCATGTTAATTTCATCCTTTTTGGAAATAGGTAATCATGCTATTGCTAAATACTGAGATCTCCTTCTTAATAAGACCAGTAGCATTCATCACCTGCTCTTCAGTACAAAGAACAAACGACAATGTTTAAGAGCTAGTATTTTCCTCTTTTATCTCCACTATTATTAACTTCTTTTTATGCTATGCATTTACTTCAAAATACTCTCCTTTTCTATTATATCACACTACAACATCCCACCAAAATAGAAGATAATAGAATTTTGGAAGCTAAAAGGGATTTTCAGAAACATGGAATCCAGCATTCTCAGTTCAGAGAGAGGAAATTAAGGAAAGTAATGTGAAAGAAACACAAAAAGACAGAGAGAGAAGAGAGAGACAGACAGAGAGAGAGAGAGAGGCAGAGACAGAGAATTTATTAAGTGCCTATCCCTTAATGTTCTAAAATGCTCTATATAACAATATAAGGATGCTAAATCATTCCTATCTTCAAAAAGCTTATGTTCAAATGGGAAAAGACCAAACTTAAAGGGGAGCTTGAAAGAAAGAAATTAGAGGTGAGAGGTAGATTATTCTGGAAACCAAGGACAGCCTAGTAAAAGTTTGTACAATGTTTGGAGAGAGAACATCATGTTTAAGGAACCGTAGACAACTGTAGCTGGATTGTAAGCAGGACTTTAGTAATTCGTGGGGGCGAGGAGGACCCGACCTGAAGGGAGAGAATAGGTGAGAGAGAGGAAGGAGACTACATGGCAGGTAGAATAGTCTCATTTATTGAAGTAAAAGGCTGGGATTATATAGATTGATGCCGTTCTGGATGGGGGGTTGCCGAGATAGTTGGGTTGGGTAGTAGGGTGTGGTATGCAAGGACACTGATATGATCAGGTAATCTCAGGGAGTAGTTAGCATATGTTTGTTCTTCCTGTGCATTCAAATTCTCGCCCCAGACATTCATATTCTCGGCTCCAGGCATCTCCCTCGGTTTTACATTATAAGAGGCAGAATGGCAGGGTCGGTGGAAGGTCTGTCTTAGGCTATATGGCTTGTGTTTCCTGAATACAGTGCCTTAGAATTGGCAGGGCCCCTGTCTTAGGCTATGGGAGCGGCCTCCAAGAATCCTTTGGGAGTGGACCCACACTAATCCCGTCATTGGGTAACCAGGCAGCATGTGGCATGGCCCCTGTCTTAGGCTATGTGGGTTGCCTCCAAACCCTCCAGACCTCGGGCTCCCACTAATCCCGTCATTGGGTGATCCCTGCAGCCATTGGCATGATTATCCCTGTCAGGGCCATACTAATCCCGTCATTGACCAATCCACAGCTTATGGCCCTTTTAACAACACCTCTTATACCAGGGGGTCTGAAATTTTTGATCTAGCTGAGTAAAATCAAGGGGCTCGAGTGTGACAGCAGGCAATTGTTCCATCGAGTTGGATGTCTGAAGTCGTTGATAAAAGACCTGAGCATTCTTCTGGAAAGCAGAATCTATTTGGGATTTAACAAAAGTTGTTAACTTACGAAAAGCCCAAGGGCCAAAGGAGATAAGGAGTAGGATACCTATGAGGGGGCCAAGGAGGGTGGGGAGTAGGGTGGTAAGCCAAGGTGAGGTTGAAAACCAATTTTGGTACCAGGATTCCTTTTGCTCCCTTTCCCTTTCCTTCAAAACTTTCAAGATTCACAATATAGTGAACATCTAAATAATTCCACAAAACTCACACACGTTCAAAATCAAAGTTGACAAAATGTAAAGCATAACTCATAATGCTTACCTAGCATGTTTCAGAAGGTAACAGAAATTATCAGGACTTTTCCCAACAAGTTATTATCAGTTTGAAATCAAATTAAATACAGCTTTTTAAAAATTTTCTTACAGTATTGATGGTTCAATATTTAGACAAATTTCTAAGATCTTATACCCAAAATAACAATCTAGCATGCACAAAGCAGCAGTAATTATAAAAACCAATTACCCATAAATCCAAAAGGATATGGCTTTTCTTTTTTTTTCTTTTTTTTTTCACTTAAAGACAATTGAATGTTGCAAGCAAACCAATTTACCATTTAATTGTATGTATATATACACATACACACATACTTTTAAACTGCAGTTTTTCCAAAACTTTTTCTCCCAAGTTTTTTTTTCTCCAACACTAATTAAAATCCACTTTCTCTTCTAGCAGGCTTTTGGGGGGGGGGGAACTTTTCTGCTAGCATTTTAAAATGGCCAAACTTTTTCTGTCCCTGCTAGTTTCAAGTTAATGCAAACACTTAACTCCAATAAGAAATTTTAAAACCCAAGCATTTTAACATTGAAATGACCAATTGCCAAATTTTGGAGTTTCACCTAATACACACACACACCAACCATAAGAGCTCTTTAATCACACACACACACAGAGATCTCTCAAACACTAATTACACAGACATTTTATGAGACGCTCCTCTCAGGAAAACCAGGAGAGGAGAGGGGATTTCACAAGACAGACAGATATATCAGACAGACATAAAGCAAGTCAGACCGTCACAGCCATGTTAGCCTTTAAAATACCCAATACATAAAAATTCCATATTGCATATTGTCCAGAACAGAAACAGTCAGAGACACAAAAGGCAAAAACTAATTTCCTCAAAATCCCTTCAGTGAATACAATTTTAAGATGATGCACTACTATCAATTAAAACTCATACAGAATATCACATTTGCACATAAAAGAATCAATTACAAATATCAGTTAAACTTTTGCAAGTAACCTTACCAAATTACAGATCACATTTATTATCATATTCCTTAAACCTGAAGCAAACAAATTGCCAAGTTTATTTCCATTTCTAAAGAAGCAGCTGAAAGTGTGGAGGGGAGTTAAACTTCACTCTTTGAGAAAGAATCTTCCTGTTTCTCCCTCCCCCATTCAGTTTTTACTTTCTTTAATTAACTTTTAGAATGCCAAATCCTTCTGTCTTTTCATACCCAAAGACCTTTCTAACCTTTTTTTTTTATCCTACTTCCTCTTCACTTTCTTCTACATTCTTTTTCCCTCTTGCCAATCTGCCCAAATACACACAAAATACTCTCCATTCTTTAATCCCTCAATTCCATAACCCATTCACAAAGCCATCTCTTATCTCCTGTCTTTTCCCTTTTTCTTTTTTCTAGGCTGCCTTTTACCTTTCTCAAACTGTCTTCTACAAGGCCGAGTTTGTTAGTATAAAAACAACATTCCTCAGCATACTTCTCCGGCTGTCTGCACCACAGCCTCCCTACGGGTCAAGGCCCCACCTCCCAGGAGAGGATGGTGACAAGGGGGCTTTCATCTCTGGGTCTCGGTATTCTTCCAAGTCCCAATTGGCCGGGGCTCCCAGAGCTAGCTTACAAAGGTCTGGAAAGAGTGTGGGCCACCAGGCCGTAGCTGTAGTTTTAGATGTGCTATATATAGTATCTCCCCAACCATTCATTACCATCCAGGTGTAATTGAGGAGCTGATATGGAGAGTGGCCAGAGGTTGGGCGGTAAACGAAGGTCAGGCCGAGGGGATGCCAATGGTTGATGGCCTCATGTCGTTTTCTGCAATAAAGCACAACTAGAAAGCTTCTCAGGGGGATCCCCTGGGTGAATTATGAAGTTTTATCAGGCTCTCTGGGAGCCGTCTGGCGTTTTGGGCTTGTGTATCATAAATACAGGCGTGTCCTTTACCCCAGATGAGGACAGGGTCGGGACCCAGCCATCTATTGGACATTGGGTCCTTCCACATAGCCTGAGCATAGGTGTTGTATGTGGATGAATGCCAGAGGCGGTCAGCAGCAGATTTGCCATTAATATCATAGGAAAGGAAATTTAAAACAAACAATGCATGGTTCAGAAGGGTCTTAAAATTCCCTGCTCTGGGGTACAATATTTCTCCTCCGGACTGTAACTTGAAAATCATGTTTTTTAGCTTTTGGTGGGCCCTTTCAACAATACCTTGCCCTTGGGGGTTGTATGGAATGCCAGTAATATGTTGATTTCCATTTGGGTGCAAAATTGCCTAAAGGCAGGACTGGTATAGCCAGAGTGAGGGAGCAGGGAGAGGATGGGTCAGAATCTCCCTTTAGAATGTCAAATAAGCTCTTTAATTCTCCAGTAGTGAGTTTTAAGTAAGGTCTTAACCAGTTGATGTCTCCAAGGAGTTTTTGAAAGTCATTGAGAGTGTGGAGACAGTCAACTCGTAACTGGAGTTTTTGTGAAAGAACATTATTGGTAAGTAGCTCAAAGCCCAAAAAGAGTTGGGGGGGGGGGCTGGGTCTGGACCTTTTCAGGGGAGAGGGAGAGGCCACGAGATTGTAACAAGCGCCTGGCAGATCCGAGAAAGCTGTTGTTCATCTGACCCAGCCAAAAGGGTATCATCCATGTAATGGATAATATAGACCTCTGGGTGACTTAGCCTAAAGGGGTCGATAGTTTGAGCAACGAATTTCTGGCAAAGGGTGAGGCTATTGGCCATGCCTTGGGGGAGGACCCTCGCAATTAACAACGGGGAGACTAAAGGCTTACAATCATCTGGGTGGAGGGGGATGGAAAAGAAACAATCCTTCAAATCAATAATAATTTTAGAAAACCCTCTGGGGATAGCTATGGGTGAGGGAGTCCGGGTTGAAGTGCTCCCATAGGGACCATGGTCTTGTTCACAGCCCTGAGATCATGTAATAGGCGCCATTTCCCCGAATGTTTTTGTATGACAAAGATGAGGGTATTCCAAGGGGATGTAGAGGGCTCAATATGACCGGCAGCCAGCTGTTCCTGCACTAATTTTATGGCTGCGGATAGCTTGGTTGTAGGTAAGGGCGCAGGTCTGCACTGCATAAGGAGGAAGAATGTGAAGAGGGCTTGTGCTAAGAGGGGGCTGGGCAGGATCATTGTAATGGGCTGCCTCTTCCCCTAATTGTGCCGTGCCCCCAGGATCAAAAGCATCATTATCGGGCTTTCTAGTAAACATTGGGAAGGCGAGGGAGTTAGATGTAGGGAGCTCCTCCTTGGGAAGAGAGGGGTAGAGGGATTCCTTGGGCGCAACGGGGCATGTTAATGACCACCGAGGGGGGTCTGTACGAGGCTTCTGGGCCACTGGTTTAAAAAGGACTGGGTAATTTTGGGAGTCTTCAGTAGGAGGGTGAAAATCAGGAAGCAGGGGGTATAGAGATGGAAAATGAGGGGTGCCGGTGTCAGAGGGCATTTGGATAATCACTGACGGTGGCTGGGGGGGGGGGGGTTTCTGGGGTCATAGCAGTATCAGACAAATGAGAGGTTACAGAAGCGGCTCGAGACAAGGGTTTTAGACAACACTCTGCCACAGAAAGAAGCCTCTGATTTTGTGGATCTTTATTGGCGGCCTCAACGATGTCTCTGATTATGCCCCAGTAGGAAAAAACTGTTTCTGGGACAGAATGTGGGCCTTCCTTTTGTAATTTAGTATTAAGATCCTTTCCTACTTTCTGCCATTTTTGGGGGTGGATTTCTGGCCCATTCACTATGAACCACGGGGAAACTTCATCTATAAATAAGAAGAAGTTAACCAGATCTTTTCCTTTTACCCTTATTCCTCTCTCCCTGAAAGAGCGTTTAAGATACTTAATAAAAAGAAGTTCCTTAGAGAGTTTATGGCCTATTCTCGAAATGCGGTGGACGAATCAACTTACCAAAGCAGGGGTCCGGACGACACAAAACGAATCCAGGGGTCCACGGAGGACGAACTCAGGGGTCCACCAAATCAGGGGACGAATCCAGGGGTCCATGAAGGACGAACTCAGGGGTCCACCAGGTCAAGGTTCCGTTCCTCGAGGCCCACGTTGGGCGCCACTTGTCCTGACCAGCAGGACTTTAGTAATTCATGGGGGCGAGGAGGACCCGACCTGAAGGGAGAGAATAGGTGAGAGAGAGGAAGGAGACTACATGGCAGGTAGAATAGTCTCATTTATTGAAGTAAAAGGCTGGGATTATATAGATTGATGCCGTTCTGGATGGGGGGTTGCCAAGATAGTTGGGTTGGGTAGTAGGGTGTGGTATGCAAGGACACTGATATGATCAGGTAATCTCAGGGAGTAGTTAGCATATGTTTGTTCTTCCTGTGCATTCAAATTCTCGCCCCAGACATTCATATTCTCGGCTCCAGGCAATTGTACAGTACATGGAGGGTAGAAAAGTTCAGAAAACAGGAAGGAGTTTGAGGTGGGGGGGGGGGAGGAGATGAGTTCTTGTTTGAAATTAGAATCCAGTTCAAAATATCCAAAGTAATAGGTGGAGAGTGTGACTCTAGTTCAGGAGTAACACTGGATTGTATACATAGACTTGACAATAGTCATTGACATCATATGCCTTACACTTTCTGGTACTCACTCAATTTAGCTTTCTTCTAAAGATACCCTATTTCTTAATAGTTTCTTTAAGGTTTGCTGCTATTTCTCTCATACATCATGACATAATTGCCATAGCCCTGTCTTCTTGGTCTTAAATTAATAATCAGCTTTACTCCATTAAAAGTTATTCTATCTTGTTCATATTCTTGTTGCTATCATCTGCATGTCTCCAGCTCTCCCAAAGAAATCCAATACTTGACTCAGGATTTTTTCCTATCCAATCTTTGCTCAATCTGCTAAACCTGAATTCCTAATTCCTCAGCTCTCAAAATATTATCTAGAGTCTACATTAAGCTTAGACAGGAGAAACCATATCTTACACTCCCTTTCTCTCACATAATGAATACAATTTGAGCCAGATGCTGGAATCAGGGCATATTCTGTGTGAAAAACATAGAGAAATCCAGTTTATCTGAATCAAAGAGAGTAAAGGGGGAGTGATGTCGAGTAAGGCCAAAAGGGGACAGAATATGGTGGAATTTAAAAGAAAAATTTAAGAGTTTGGAATATTTAATTTCAGAGACCAAGAGGCAAGTCACATGGTAAGATCTGTGCTTATGGAAAATTATTTTGGTAGCAATTTGGAGGGTGGATTAGATGGGGAAGAGAAAATAGTCAGGGAGACCAGTTGGAAAACTGCTTTAATAATCCAATGAAAGGTAATGAGGACTATAGTATAACTAAGGTAGAAGCAATGTGAATGGAAAGAATATATTCAAGTGATGCTATAAAAATAGAAATGTGATTTGGCAACTGCTTAGATATGTGAAGGGAGAATGAAGAGTTAGGGATAATACTTTGATTATACAACTTAGGGGTTGAAAATAGTAATGCCTTCAATAAAATAGGTATATTTGGAAAGGGGGAAGCTTAAGTTTTGAATATTTTGAGTTTGAGATGAATCTGAGACATCCAGTTTGAAATATCCAATAGTCCATTGCTGATGTGGGACTTAAGTGAAGGGAAAAATTGGGGCTGGATCTATGTATTGTTCTCCTTTATGCCTCCTAAATTTGACTCTAACTTATTTTTCTAACCTTACTTCAGATTCGTCATCTTCACATATCTTAACGGAATTACTTGTTGTTCTATGACCTTGCTTTTCCATCTCCATACTTTTGCTCATGCTCTTCCATTGACCTGAAGTGTCCTCTCTATTCTCACCTGCTTCTGTTGAAGCCCCTAAAAATCCAGTCAACTCACTTAGAGTCTACCTAGAAATGAAAGATCTTAAGAGATAATTTAGTCCAAGCTTTTGATTTTACAGTTGAGCAATGTGAGGCTTAGAGAGATGTAAATGACTTGCCCAAGGTTACACAGGCAGAAAGTAAGTGGCCCAATCTTCATTCACTTCCAGGTTCTCTAACTCTTCACTAGTGCTTGGACTTCTGCATTATGCCCATTGCAAATCTTAAAGTGCTATGTAATAATTATTTCTCAGATAGTAAGCAGATGGAATGCCTGCACAACCCTCCTGGACTCCAATTTGCTTGTTTTTGGAGGTACAAGAGAGGGAGAGATTCCATTCAGTTTCCCAAGCAAAACATTCCACAAGATCATTGATAGTCAACTGGGCAACTTCAAAAGACTATGGAGGAACTACAATGTTACAATTGGAGCCCATGATAAAATGATTCTTTTAATCATTGTGGTTTATATATATTTTTGATATCAATAACAACTAGAATTTGTGTGCTACTTTTGAAGTTTGTGAAATGTTTCAGAGTTATCTCATTTGATTTTCACAAAAATCTTGTGAGTTAAGTATTTTTATTAACCTCAATTTATAGACATCGTTCAATGGTTTTCAGTTGTGCCGACTCTTTGTAATCCCATTTGGGGTTTCCTTGGCAAGGATACTGGAGTGGTTTGCCATTTCCTGTTCCAATTCATTTTACAGATGAGGAGATTGAAGCAAACAGGGTTAAATGACTTGTCCAAAGTCACAGAACTCCTTAGCATATGAGTCAGAATTCAAACTCAGGTCTTCTTGACTCCAAGCCAAAAGTGCTATCTGTTGAGCCATCATGTAATATAATTCATACTGTACTTGTGAAATATCCTTGTTGAGGATAACAGGACTCTGTCAAATGAATTCTTAGGAATAGACTCTAGATAATCACATATAATGAGTTGGGGAGGGAAAGTCTTCTGGCTAAACTAAATATTGGTAGGTACCAAGCACAGAGGCAGCAAATTAGGTGTAAATTACTACTGACTAGATTGAAAAACTGCTTAATTTAGCTACCCAATGATGGAACTCACTTAAACTTCAATATCCTTAGACATTGATTTGAATGTTACCCCAAATCTAAATTCAACTGCATATTTCAAGGTAAACTTTTTTTGTTCTTTTGGGCAGGCTGTGAATTGTCTTGATAAATCTCTCCTTTCACTTTGTATCTATGAACAAAGGCTAAGGTGCATATAAATACATTTGACAGTTGAAGCAAACTTTAAAAGTATAGGAAATAAAGCCAAGGATATGTGGGGGTTGGTCTTTTATTTACCAAATTCTAAGAAATGCTGTTATACTAAACCTGAAGTCTATCTTTAATCAAAAGATTAAACACTCCCACATATATTTAAGACCATTCTTAGAGCACTGTTTGTGGTTCTGATGAGAATTACCACCTTGATGATATTTGCTAAACTTCACAGCCCATGGGGCCATTCTCCTAATCATGTATTTTTTTTATTTCCTCAGCAAACATTTCAAACAACAACTTTTAAAAAAGGAGAAAGAACAGAGTTTGTTTCTTTATGGAGATTTTGTTTGAAAAGATTCTGGAGAAAAAAAATTTTTTAAGTTTTTTTCTCCCTCCTCTCCCTTTGCCCTTGGTTAAACTGTGTCTTTGTCCTTCTAGCTTTTATTAAAAAAAAACCATCAATGTGGGAAATCAATGAGACGCAACAATTCTGGGTGGAATTTGATGAATGTGGGCTGTTTGAAAGTTAAATTATAAAGTTATTGATAAAATACACCTCTCAAACCCCACACAAAAGAATACTATTTTATCTAAAATATTTTTCCTACTGGTATAAGTCCCCATGATACCCTGATGCTTCCCCTAATAGAAGTGACTATTTATGTGTTCAAATAAGAACTGTTGATAGAACTTGTTGGTAATAGTGTAATAACTACACAGTTGCAATGCATTTTACATCCATTATTTCATTTGACCCTCATAACACCTCTGTCAGGCAAGTAGCACAAATATAGTATGTATAGTTAAGGGGAAAATAGTGGAAAGAATGCTGTACTTAGAGTCAGCAGAGAACTAGTTTTAAATCCTTCTTCCGATACTCATTGTGTGATGCTAGGCAAACTTCATTTCCCTCATCTACAAAATAGGAATAATTGAGCTTGCAATTCCTTTTTCCCCTTCTTTTTTCCATTTTTTCTTAAAATTAAAGGTTTTTATTTGCAGAACAGATGAGTAATTTTTCTACATTGATCTTTGCAAAACTTTCTGTTGCAAATTTTTCCCTGTTATCCTCCACTCCTTCCCCTAGATGGCAGGTAGTCTAATACATGTTAAATATGTTAAAATAAATAAATAAATAGATAGATAAATCCAATATATGTATACATATCTATACAGGTATTTTACAGTAGAAGAAAAATCGAATCTAGAAAGAGAAAAAAAAATCCTAAAAAGGAAAACAAAATGCAAGCAAACATCAACAGAAACCTTTAAAATGCTATGTTGTGGTCCATATTCAGTTCCCACTGGCCTCTCTTTGGATGTATATGGCTTTCTTCATTGCTGAACAATAGGAACTGGTTTGAATCATCTCATTGTTGAAGAGAGCCATGTCCATCAGAACTGATCATCAAATAGTCTTGTTGTTGCCTATATTCTTCTAATTTGTTTATAATCATTCTTTATATCTAGATCATGAATCCATTTTGACCTTATCTTGGTATATGGTATTAGGTGTAGGTCAATGCATAGTTTCTTCCATACTAGTTTCCAATTTTCCCCGCAGTTTTTGTCAAATAGTGAGTTCTTATTCCAAAAGCTGGGGTCTTTGGGTTTGCCAAACACTAGATTGCTATAGTCATTGATAATTTTGTCCTGTGATCCTAACCTATTCCACTGGTCAACTACTCTATTTCTTAGCCAGTACCAAATGGTTTTGGTGACCGCTGCTTTATAATATAATTTTAGATCTGGTACAACTAGGCAACCTTCATTTGCTTTTTTTTCATTAATTCCTTTGAAATTCTTGACCTTTGTTATTCCACATGAATTTTGTTATTATTTTTTCTATGTCAGTAAAATAATTTCTTAGAAATTTATTGGTATAGCACTGTATAAATAGGTTAGTTTAGGTAGTTTTGTCTTCTTTATTATATTTGCTTGACCTATCCAAGAGGACTTGATATATTTCCAATTGTTTAGATCTGACTTTATTTGTGGGGAAAGTGTTTGGTAGTTTCACCCAAATAGATCCTGACTTTCCCTTGGCAGATAGATTCCCAAACATTTTATATTATCGACAGTTATTTTAACTGTAATTTCTCTTTGTATCTCTTGCTGTTGGATTTTGCTAGTGATATATAAAAATGCTGATGATTTATGTGGATTTATTTTGTATCCTGCAACTTTGCTAAAGTTCTGGATTATTTCTAATAGTTTTTTAGCTGATTCTCTAGGGTGCTCTAAATATATACCATCAAATCATCAGCAAAGAGTGATAATTGGATTTCCTCATGACCTACTCTAAATATTTTAACCTTTTTCTTCTCTTTTTGCCAAAGCTAGCATTTCTAATACAATATTGAATAATAATAGTGATAGTGGGCAATCTTGTTTCACCCCTGATATTATTGAGAATGGTTCCAGTTTATCCCCATTACATATGATGCTAGCTGATGGTTTTAAATAGATGCTACTGACTATTTTAAGGAAAAGTGCCTTTATTTCTACATTCTCTAAAGTTTTTAATAGGAATGGATGTTGGATTTAATCAAATGCTTTTTCTGCATCTATTGAGATAATCATATGATTACTGTTAATTTGGTTATTGATATAGTCAATTATGCTTGTAGTTTTCATAATATTGAACCATCCCTGCATTCCTGGTATAAATCCTCCTTGGTCATGGTGTATTATCCTGAGGATGATTTTCTCTAATCTCTTTGCTAATATTTTATTTCAGATTTTTGCATCAACATTGATCAGGGAGATTGGTCTATAATTTTCTTTCTCTGTTTTCATCCTACCTGAGTTAGCTATCAGTACCATGTCTGTGTCATAAAAGGAATACGTAGGAGTCCTTAGTTCCCTATTTTTTCCAATAGTTTATGTCTTATTGGAGTTAATTGTTCTTTAAATGTTTGGTAGATTTCACATGTAAATCCATCTGGTCCTGGGGATTTTTTCTTAGGGAGTTGATTAATAGCTTGTTCTATTTCTTTTTCTGAAATGGGACTATTTAAGTAATTTATTTCCTCTTCTGTTAATCTGGGCAATCTATATTTTTGTAGGTATTCCTCCATTTCACTTAGGTTATCACTGAGGCATAAAGTTGTTAAATGTCTAGAGTTATGTGATTAATTTTTAGTGCCAGAGTTGAGACTCTAGACACAAATCTTCTGCTTCTTAGTCCTATTCCACTATCCCAGAATAGATGTGATATCAATAAGTTGTGTCTAAGTGGAATTTTCGTAAATCAAAATGTATGTCATATACACTTTAGGGGTATCTTCTAATTTAAAGGAAACATCATGGTATAATAAAGGGACCATTAGAGTAGGAGATTGAAGATCAGTTTTGCCACAGACTTACCCTGTCAAATTGGCCATCTTCCTTTACCTCTAATGATTTCTTTGCACAAAGAATAGATATGAAAGTAAGACTACTTGAGATACTGAGGCAAGAAAGCACTACAGAGTAGACTTCCTGCCATGTAGGGGAAGGGTGGGGACTGGGGGGGATTTTTAACAGAAAGCTTTGTAAGGGCCAATGTTGAAAAATTACCCATACATATGTTTTGCAAATAAAAAACTTTATTTAAAAAAATAAAGTACTACAAAGACATGGTGAGATGAGATCCATTATTAGAATGTGACTACAGAAGACTATACACTAGTTAAAATTAACAGGATATATAAAAGGGGTAATATAATAATAGTATTTTATATTAAAAAGATTCGTATAAGGAAATCCAAGAATCAGAGAATGGGAACACTGTGGAGAGTATTTGGCTGAAGATGAAGAAATTCCAAGACAAGAGCAATATTACCAGAAGAGTATACTGGACCATCTGGACTGAAAGAGGAAATAGATATATAATTTAGCAAACAAATCAAGTCATTTCTTCTTCAACCCAAGTGAAAGTAAGATTCCAGTATTACCAAACCTCCTTCCCAACCTCCTACCTCTGTTTTAGTACTTCTGTTGATGGCCCATCTTTAGAAGATAACTGTTCCTTTTTATTTTTTCCTACCCAATTTTCTTGTTTGGAACACTCCATCATACACAACTCAGCTGCAACCTTTCTTTCAAACTATCTTTGTAATGATGACAATTTTAAGAATACTGATAACATTTTTCTAACTTTATATTTTTAATTTATGGAATAAAACAAGCACTTTCATAATAATAAAATGAAAAGATTTCAATTGGCTAAAGATGGGGCAGCTAGATGGCGCAGTGGATAGAGCACCAGCCCTGAAGTCAGGAAGACCTGAGTTCAAATCTGGTCTCAGACACATAACATTCCCTAGCTGTGTGACCCTGGGCAAGTCACTTAACCTCAATTGCCTCAGCAAAAAGAAAAAAAAAAAAAAGAATCAGAGGTCAATTGGCTAAAGATATGAAATGCTAAAAACAGACAATCTTAATTATCTAGAGATTTACTATTGCTGTCTTTACAGCCAAATCAAAGAAAAAACAGTCAAAAATTTGAGACTCCAACAAAGGAAAGTTCTATTCAAAAAGGTTTGGCTTTTATTCACAAAGTACTGGTTGGCAGAGTGGAAATGATGGGAAACTTGTGGGACTCTGGGATAAGTGACTATTCTTGTCTTAGAATTTGTAATTGTAGGAGAGGAAGAAAGGGAAGGTGAACAAAGACAGGAATAATTGGACCTAAACTCTAACTTCTAGAAGAATTTACAGATGCTGATAGAGAATAGGTATAACCTGATAATATAACATTACTTAAAGCCTAAAATAAATCAGAAGATGTGAAGAGAAACAATTCTACTGTGAATTAAAAGAAGGGATTATTTACATATAAAAACTAAGAGTCAAAAATAGTTATTAAAGAAACATTGAACAAATGCCTAAATTCTATTTTTATAGAACTAGAAGTCTATAATGTCAATCCCATACTAGAACACTGCCATCAGAAAAGACAGAAGAGTTATTCTTAAGGCACCTTGACTGAATAAAGTGTGAATTGTATGAAGAAATGATGCAAACAAAACAATGCATGGCTATAGGCTATTTAAAAAAAGTTATCTGCCAAACACCTAATTAGACATTGCCAAGGTCTAGAATTATATTTTAGAAACTTTTTTTTTTTTTTTGCTGAGGCAATTGGGGTTAAGTGACTTGCCCAGCATCACACAGCTAGGAAGTGTTAAGTGTCTGAGATCAGATTTGAACTTAGGTCCTTCTAACTTCAGGGCTGGTGCTCTATCCACTGCACCACCTAGCTGCCCCAACATGTTATCTTTCATAGTCTGACAGACAACAACAGTTTTATTCAAAGATAATTAAAGGGAAAGGAAAAGAATTTATATGTTCTAGGACATACAACATCTCTTTTTATGGTAACAAAGAACTGGATGCAGGGATGCCCATCAACTTGGAAATGATTGAATAAGCTATGGTACATAATTGTGATGGAATACTAATATTGTACTATAAGAAATGAACTAAATGATTTTTAAAATGTATAAACATTCACAAAATAATGAAAAGTGAAATGAGCAGAATGAATAGAACATCATATATAATAACTCAATATTTTTTTAATAACTGATAAAAGTTTTAATACATTAAAACCAGGTACTCATCATTTTATAATGCATTTTCCATTTTTGAACAATACAAAGTAGAGGCAGATAGCGACGCTTCATAGAAATGTTGAGTCCCCTTCCCTTATATCCCACCTTCCATACAGAGACCCAGCCCTCCCTCAAATATCCTGTTTCCTTCCCACCCCCTAGAGAATAACTCTGCCCTGAATAAAACACTTAAATACTTCATAAATAGTAAATTATGAAAAAAATAGCAAGAATTCTGCTTCCTTCTTATTTTAAAAAATGGCAGCAAAGACAGAAGGCCAGGAACTGGCTTCAGGTGGGGATTGGGGTGTCTAATATAGACAGTTACTTAGGTATGGACTAACCTGATAAAGGAAAAGAAGTAGAAAAGGAGAATGGGGATTCACCAATCTGCCTGAGATTCCAGCTCCATTATCCCCACAATTGTGACCAGAGTGGCGAAATGGAGAGCTTTGATCCTTATCGTTGGGGAACAGAGGTCTAAAGTACCTTCTCCCCAGTCTCTTTTCTCTTGAGGATGCAGGGAGTCTGCACCAGAGTCCCATGACTCAAGAACAGATCTGAGAGACGCTACATTCTTCCAACCCCTCAGCAAGGACTGCCTGCTACACACACTGAGCTGTCCTCCCTCCCGAGCCAGCTCCCCAGACAGCAGGACCCTGTAAGTTGCAACAAGTAAGAAAGAGCAAGGAGGGGAAATCCTTTGAAGAAGGATACAAGATTCACTTGAGAAGTCTTTATATTCAGGAAAACAACCAGAAAATATTTCAAATTGTAGAGAGAAATAATCAGTGTGGCCTGGCAGTCCACAGGGATCCCGCACAGAAGATCCTGTGGCCACTCCAAGGTAAGGATTTTCTTTAGCGCTTTGTAGGCCATTGTTTCCTATCTCAGATTTTTCAGACAGGAGAAACTCATTGATGTGCTCCAGAGGAGGATGCAAAGAGACTTCTCCTGAAGTTGTGGTCGTCACTGTCTTGTGCTTTGCCAGCCTTTCTCCTCCTTATGGGGAGCCTGCATTCTTTCCCCCGTTGTCTCATTGCTTGAGGCCTCTGAGATGGCCAGGGTCCAACTTCTTGTTCTGAAATTGGCTTAAAATCTTTTTTTTTTTTAAAGAAAAGGGGGGCGTTCCTTCCGGGGGTGGAGCCATGGTGGCGGAGATCAGACAGGATTCTCTGTAACCTCCTCTAACCTCCCCTCAAACCAACAAAATATGAAGCCTCTAGACTGATTCTGAAGCAAAAAAATCCACAATATCCGGAGAACAACACGATTCTAGAAGAAGATACTCTGGAAGAACCTCAAAACAGGTCTGATAAGCACCAGAAATAATTCAATCAGCGGAACTGTCCAGCCCTGACATAATTCAATCAGCAGAACTGCCCAGTTCCTGAAATAACTCAATCAGCAGAACTGCCCCAGGGCAAATTAAAGCAGCTGTCCCACCTTTGCCCTAAACAGACCTCACACCTTTAAAAAAAATGAATAAAAAACCAAAAAGAGCTCTCGCCATAGACAACTTTTATGGAGAGAGGGAAGAACAGACCTCAAATCCTGAGGCCCCTAAAGGTAAAGCAACTCCAGAAAAAGCCCCAAAGAGAGACATAAATTGGTCTCCATGTCACAAGGCTTTCTTTGAAGATTGCATAAAAAATCTTAAAAGAGAGTTAGAAGAAACATGGGGAAACGAAATGAGATCACTGCAAAATAAAATAGAAAAAATGGAAAAAGAATGCAGTGAACAAAAAAATGTAATTGGTCAATTGCAAAAGGAACTAAAAACAGTAACTGAAGAAAATAAGACATTAAAAATTAGAATCGAACAATTGGAAAGTAATGACTCATCAAGACTTCAAGAATCAGTTGAACAAAAACAAAAAAATGAAAAGATAGAGAAAAACATGAAATATCTCCTAGGAAAAACAACTGACCTGGAAAATAGATCTAGGAGACACAATCTAAGGATTATAGGGCTTCCTGAAAGCCATGATGAAAAAAAGAACCTGGACACTATATTCCAGGAAATCATAAAAGAAAA
>JAJPUD010014953.1:15124-39171 GCA_023553655.1 Myrmecobius fasciatus
TTTTTCATCATGGCTTTCAGGAAGTTCAATAATCCTTAGATTGTCTCTCCTGAATCTGTTTTCCAAGTCAGTTGTTTTTCCTATGAGATATTTCATATTTTCTTCTATTTTTTCAATTTTTTTTGTTTTTGTTTCACTGATTCTTGAAGTCTTATTGAGTCATTTACTTCCATTTGTTCAATTCTAATTTTTAAAGTATTATTTTCTTCTGTTACCTTTTTTAGCTCCTTTTGTAACTGGCCAATTGAATTTTTTTGTTCATTGCATACTTTTTTTCCACTTCACCAATTTTGTTTTTCAGTGCATTGCTTACTTCTTCCATTTCACCAATTTTGTTTTTCAGTAAATTGATGTCTTTATTATATCTCTTTTGGAGGGCTTCTTGCATTGATCTCAATTCATTTTCCCATTTATCATCTAGCTCTCTTTTGAGATTTCTTCGTGCAGTCTTCCAGAAAAGCCTTGTGAAAAGGGGACCAGGTCATGTCTCCCTTTGTGGCTTCTTCTGGAGTTGTTTTGCCTATTGGAACCTCAGGATCTGGGGTCTACCCTTCTTTCTCTCCATAAAAGCTGCCTATGGTGAAAGTTCTCTTCTGGTTCTTACTCATTTTTTAAAAAGCTTGGGGTCTGTTTAAAGCAGAGAAATGGCAGCTGTGGTAATTTGCCCTAGGGCAATTCTGCTAATTAACTTCCGTGTTGGGCTCTCTGGACTGGAACCTGCATTTGCAATGAGCTACAAACTGCCTTTTACAAAAGGCACATCTGCCAGAACACTGGCCCACAATCAGAGCTGAGTGTCCCAAGAGCCTCAGATAGAGGCTCCCCAAGGTGTTTAGAATCTTCCATGCTGAGTCCCACTCAGCTTCCTGCTCTGTCTCCCGGAGCTGCACCTGGCAAACTGCTTGACCCCCTACCCAACTGAAACAGACCTGTTATGGAGCTCTTCAAAGGTACCTTCTTCAAGGAATGTTTTGTAGTCCAAATATTTCTGGGTTCTTTGACTTAAAAATCAGTTCAGAGGCTTAATCTGCTGTTGATTTGAGAGAAGGTCAGAGGAGGACACAGAGAGTCGTGTCTTCACTCTGCCGTCTTGGCTCCGCCCTCCCCCATGCATGTGTTTTTTTTTTTTTTTTCTGCTAAGGCAATTGGGGTTAAGTGACTTGCCCAGGGTCACACAGCTAGGGAATGTTAAGTATCTGAGATCAGATTTGAACTCAGGTCCTCCTGACTTCAGGGCTGGTGCTCTATCCACTGTGCCACCTAGCTGCCCCACCATGCATATGTTTTGCAAATAAAAAACTTTAATAAAAAAAAAAGACTGAACCCAGGCTCAGAGTCTACTGGCTGCATTTTACACAGGCTGTCACTTCCAGAAGCTCATTAGAAATTGTTTCAAGTAGTATACTTTTGAAGATTATAAACTAGGGGTGACAAAGATGTGTAATACAGAGGAAAGAACCCTAGTTTTGGAGCTGGAGAATCTTGTTTGAATCCTGGTCATATTAATACTTACTATGTGAGTTAGTGTATTTTACTTTACCTCTCTGGGCCTTAGTTTCCTCAATAGAATTCGAGAGTCAGACCAAATGAACCATTAAGATCTGCCTTCTGAGCTCTAAATCTATGATTCCTCGACCTCTCTGAATTGCATTCTCCTTGTGTATAAAATGAGAGGTTTGAACTAAATGTTCTCCAAAACACCTTCCAGCTATGTTGCTTGTGAATGTTTTCTTTTTCTTTTCTCCTATAGTCATTTCTGAACTATGACTAAGACTTCCATAGATGTCTCCTATTTGTTTCCTGTGTTCCTCTGCTAAGTTTAGGAGATAAAATGACACTATCTCTGCCCATGGGATGAAATTGAAGTCCCAATTTGTAAGGAGAAACTTCAAACAGGCGATTTTCTATTTTTGTTTCTTTAGAATATAGCCTGAGACTGTTCATGAGTTCATTATAAAACTGTATCTCAACACTCTGGAAATAGCAAGGAACATGTTTCTTTGTAGGAAACTTCTTTCTTCATCATTTGACAATAGGAGAAAAAGGGCCATTTAAAAAAATTGCAGTGTGTTTAAAGGGTCTCTATTTAACAAGTTGGATAGGTGAGATATCATTCTAGCTAAAGGGTGTGAAAAAATAGTGGAAAAAAGTGACAGTTAACAATGTGAAGCTAGAAGATATGCAAAATGATTCATGCTATCTAAATATATTTTGCTTTGGGAGCCTAGATTCTTGTTCTACAATATTTATTTTCAATTGACTGGTCCCTTAATTTTAATTAATTTAGATAAGAAAAACTTCACGGAGGTAGGATATAAGAGGTTGGAAAATATTTGGTTAGGCAGAGAGAAGAGAGTAGGACATTTCATACAGCAGGGTTGGAATAAGCAAATATACAGAAGTAGAAAAACATAAAATTTTGGTTCATAAACTTTGGGAAGGCAATTTTAGCTGAATAAGAGGACTTTTGTTAAAGGTTAATGAGATATTGGAAGGGTAGAGTGAGGTTAGATTGTGGAGAATCTTTAATGTCAGCATGTGAATTTTATCCTATAAGTCCTAATGAACCATTGACAATTTGCAAGCTAGCAAATGACATGATTATAAAGTATTCTAGTGATAAGCCTTTACATTAGATACTGAGCTGGCCATTGTCCTTGACTAGAGCAAACACCTCTTGAAAGGTTCTTCTTTTAGTTTTCTTTTTGTTCTACGCTTGATACAAATAATTAGAAGGTCCTTGAACAAATCACACCCATTAAAGAATCTTGTACAATACTTTGTCAAATTTGCAAAATGAATTCACATATGGCATCTTGTTTGCTCTGCTTGTCAACTCTGTGTTATAGACAAAGCTATGGGCAAGGTAAAATGATGTGGGACTAGTCAAGGAGCCTAGTGGCAGAGGCCTTATTAGAAGGCTACTCTTGTCATGAGGTAATAAAAGTCTGAGGTAGAGTAGTAGACTTGGGAAGAAAAACAAGGGAATTTTATGAGACTCTTTGTAAAGGAAGAATCAACAGAACTGCTGATTAACTACAAGAGGTGATTAACCTCTCCACTAGGAGAGGGAGGAGGAGTCAGATGATAGATTTCAAACTTGAAAGACTGGTTTATAGTAGCTACAGATCTTTTAACTTTATGCAACTCTTCATCAGAAATTCCGACACATTTCTGGATTATAAACTTGCTGTGATGAATTCACTTTTCTTTCCTAAAAAGGTACTAGTTCTATATCTTGAGAACCAAGTATGTAGCCACCTTGAAATTTTTTTGTGAAATCATAAAAGCATAAATTTAAAGTTAGAAGGGATTGTTACCTAGTTTTACCAATTCAATTTATAAATGAGGAAATGAAGATTCAGAGACATGACATATTTAAGGTCTCACAGATGGCAGACCTGAGCAGAAGCCAGGTTCTTTGACCCTAAACTCAGTCCTCTTTCCTTTATTGCATATGATCTTGTCTGGCAGGGAATTGCCATTGTGGTTCAGTGAGAAAAAACATTTGAAGCTGGGAGACCTGACTTCTAGCCTTGGCTCTACCAATCACCATGTTCCTTTGAGCAAATTATTCCTTTCTCTAAATTTTAACTTCCTTATTGGCTATATAAAATGAATTGAAGTGATGACCTTTAAATTCTATTTTAGTTCTGACAGGTTGCATGCTATGAAACTTTGCAGTGACAATCTGAATTTCTATGCTCAGGCTTGAAATATATGTCTAAAAATTTAATCCATCTGATTCATTATGGCTCCTTAAAATAGTTCTATGAATGGTGGGATTGGCATTGTCATATAGTTCCATCAAATGACATGGCTGTACGTGGACTTGAAAAAATGGAAATCTGATTTGATTTTGGCAATAGGGATTAAGAGAAAGAGGACAGAGTAGTCCTGCAGATTAGAATAGGGCCTAGAAATGCTTTGAGACACATGTGCATATAAAAATCCTTAAGAAACATTATAAAACATTATAGAAATGACATTTTATAGCATAATTGTAAAATGTTGGAGTAGACATTTCCATGTTCTGAGAGCAAAATAAATGAATCAGGGGAAGGGAGCTCTGAAGCAGAAGAAATCATGGCTTAAAGAGAGAACTTTTTGAGAGATATAACAACATAATATAACATGACAACAATATAAACTTATGCTTATGGGTTGGGAAACCTAGGAAGACACTAGTTTATTGCTGAGAGTATTGGATTTTTAGTAAAAGACCTGGGTTTGAATTCTGGGTCTTTTACTAATTACCAGGGTGATCCTGAACTAGTCATTACACACATCTAGGTTCCAGTTTTCTCATAGGTAAAATGAGGAGATAGGACTAGATAACTCATTCAGAGCTTCTCTAAGATATTGGGGAAACTGACAGATTGGCTTGAAAAAGTTATTCATACTCTTCACCACTGAGGGCTTGGGCTTGGGCAGAGGTGGGTATAAGTAGAGAGTATTTGCCAAAAAAAAAAAGTGTAGGGGATTTCCCATATCCAAATGTCCATGCTTAAAATTTGAAAACCAAATAAAGTGCTCGATAGAGAGACAAAGTGGATGAGATGACTTTAAAGGAAGAATGGGTTCTATATTTAGCCTATGATTCCCTGTGAGGGGTAATCCTCTTTGTCTGATTAACACAGCTTTGGGGATTAGGTCATTTTAAACTCCAGAACTTGTCAGCCTAATGTGGTATACAAAGCTTGGGGGGGGTGGGGTGGGAATGTAACCTGTGTGTCAGATGCATATCACATGGAGGCCCCAGGTTATTTTTCCTTTTTATGAACATTGGCTCTCCTCACTCAGGCACCTGGGGGGATCTCTGCAATGGACAATAGCATAATGAGTTGATAAAGTCATCTTCTTATCTGCAAGTAGTTTAGTCACAGTGTGCTCCAAATAAGTTTTACTAAAGATATAGAAAATCAACACCATTGATGGCATGGGATGCAACAGATAAATCACAGTGGGTTTTGTCCTTTTCTTTTCTGGCTAATTCAGAATACAGTCATTTCCAGTTTATTTTTCTACATTCATTCTCTCCCAACAGCAATTCATTCAAGACTCTGATTCCAGATTAATATTCACAGAATTACAGAAATCCAAATTTAAACAGGTCTGAGATATCAATCACCTCATACCTATTAGATTGGCTAAAGATTATAGGAAAAGATAATGATAAATATTGGAAGGGATGTAGGAAAACTGGGACACTAATGCATTGTTAGTGGAGTTGTGAAATGATCCAACCATTTTGGAGAGCAATGTGGAACTATGTCCAAGGGGCTATCAAACTGTGCATTTTGATACAGCAGTACCACTACTGGTCTGTATCCCAAAGAGATCATAAAAGAGAGAAAAAGACCCACACATGCAAAAATGTTTGAAGCAGCTCTTTTTGTGGTTGAAAAGAACTGGAAAATGAGTGAATGCCCATCAAGTGGGAAATGACTGAATAAGTTAGGGTTTTTGAGAGAAATAGAATATTATTGTTCTATAGAAAATAATGAATGGGTAAGCCTGGAAAGATTTACATGAACTGATGCTGAATAAAGCAAGCAAAATCAGTAAAACATTGTACACAGCAACAAGATTTTGTCATGATCAACCATGATAGACTTGATTCTTTTTGTGCAAAACAATTCCAATAAACTTTGCATGGAAAATGCCATTGGCATCCAGAGAAAGAGAGAATTATGGAGACTGAATGTGAATCAATGCATACTATTTTATCCTTTTTTTTTTCTTATGTTTTTTTTTCTTTTGATCTGATTTTTTTCTCCCAACATGACTCATATGGAAATATGCAAAAAATGAATGTAAAGGGATAATCTAAAAATGAAATTTAAAAATTACAGAATTCTAGAAGGGACTTTAGTGACTGTGTATTGTAGCCCACACCTAAAAGCAATCTCTGTAATTTACTCAACTAATGGCTATCTAGTTTTTGATTGGAGACAATGAAGGAAGAATTCACTGTGTTCTGCAGTAGTTTGTTATACTTTTAGATAGCTATAATTATTATTTTTTTTGCCTTTCTTTTTTTTATTATTTTATTTTATTTGCATAACATATGTGTAGGTAATTCTTCAACAATAACCCTTACATAGCTTTCTGTTACAAATTTTTCCCCCCAACTCCCCACCCCTCCCCTAGATGGCAGGATATCCACTACATGTTAATTATGTTAAAATATTGGCAAATCGAATATATGTATACATATTTCCAAACTTGTCATTGTTGTGCAAGAAAAATCTTGTCTACACAAACGATATATCAGATAAAGGAAACACAAT
Organism: Myrmecobius fasciatus; assembly: GCA_023553655.1. Taxonomy (NCBI): domain Eukaryota; kingdom Metazoa; phylum Chordata; class Mammalia; order Dasyuromorphia; family Myrmecobiidae; genus Myrmecobius; species Myrmecobius fasciatus. The sequence continues at coordinate 21,418 of JAJPUD010014953.1, forward strand.
GTAAGCAAACATCAATCAAGGAGTATGAGAATGTTATGTTGTGGTCCACATTTCACATCCCTCTCTCTGGGTGTATATGGCTTTCTTCAGTGAACAATTGGAGGTGGTTTGAAACATTTCATTGTTGAAGAGAGCCATGTCCATCAGAATTGATCGTCATATAGTACTGTTGTTGCCGTGTATAATGATCTCCTGGTTCTGCTCATTTCACTCAGCATCAGTTCATGTAAGTCTCTCCAGGTCTCTCTGAAATCATCTTGCTGGTCATTTCTTACAGAACAATAATATTCCATAATATTCATATACCATAATTTATTCAGCCATTCTCCAATTGAAGGGCATCTATTCAATTTCCAGTTTCTAGCCACTACAAAAAGGGCTGCCACAAACATTCTTGCACATGTGGGGCCTTTTCCTTCCTTTATGATTTCTTTGGGATATAAGCCCAATAGAAATGCTGCTGGGTCAAAGGGTATGCACAGTTTGATAACTTTTTGAGCATAGCTCCAAATTGTTCTCCAGAATGGATGTATCCGTTCACAGCTCCACCAACAATGCATCAGTGAGCTATAATTATTTTTGCATCTTTGCAATTTCTACCTATAATTCTTGGTTCTACCTATAATTCTACCTATAACTCTTGGATCAATAGAACAAATTTAATCTCTTTTTTCACATGACGACCCTTCAGATACTTGAAGAAGGCTACCCTGTCTCTCCGGATGTTCTCCAGACTAAACATCCTAATTTTCTTCAGCAAGTTTTCATATAGCATGAACTTAAGACCCAATACTATTGTGATTGCCCTCATCTAGATGTTTCCAATTTATCAATGTTGCATCTAGAATTGAACCTAATATTCCAGAGATGATCCTATCAAGGCATTGTGTAGAGGGATTGTGACCCTTCTAATCTGGGAAGCTATACCTTGCTTAATAGAACCTAAGATGATATTAACTTTTTTGACTGCCACATCTCACTTTCAACCTATGTTGAACTTGCATTTCACTAAAAGCTTTATATCTTTTTCTAACCAATTGCTATTAAACTATGCTGCCTCCATCTTGTATTTGTGAATCTGATATTCTGAACTCGAAGATAAATCTTTAAATTTATCCCCATTATATTTAATCTTAGACTCAGTCTAATTATCTAACCCATAGATCTAATGGATTATAACTTTGTCCTTTCTTAGTTTAGTTACTTCTTCCTGCTTTATGACATATTCAAATTTGATAACATCATATGAGCATATATTCCTTTATGCCTATTCCTAAAACAACATTTTGTGGTATGATTACTGGGGACAACAGCTAGTATTAATTCAATAAACATCAGTATGAGAAGTGTATATCAATTCTGGAGTCCAAAGTTATTAACTTATTTTTCTATTAAAGTATATGGTTCTTATAAATTAATTCAAGGTTCTTCCTCATAAGAACAGTTCACATAAGTTTCCTTATCTTGGTTCTCTTTTTCTGGTGGCCATTTCTACTGTAAGTCCTTGATATGTAGCTACTTTTGGAGACGTCTCTGTCTTGTAACTCAAAGAAGAGTCAGGATAGAAAATTCTTCAGAATTCAAGAAGTAGGTGTCTCCCACTCAGCTAGCTTTCTGAGATCCAATATACCTGAGGGCAGGAAGAGGGAGGTTGGTGAATACTTTCAGAGAGCTGCTGGATTCTTGAGTTATTTTGGTAGTCCTTGAAAAAAAATCCATCCTACTTCTAAATATAGTCATATTGAGTTCTGTGTCTTCTTCCAGAGAACCTTGGACCTCCCTACTATTGTACTGTTTATCTGAAGGTTAAGATTACCAATTCCTTCCTTCTTAAAATCTCTTAATGACTTCTTAAAGTAATAGAACTTGTATTTGTCTTGATTGGGAAAAAAAAGCATTTGCTTTTTCTGAGCACATGAATTTAGGAAACCCAGGTAATTTGCTTATGCCTATACAATATTTTGAATGAATGAATAAATCCAGAATCATTCATATCCAGAATATTCTTATGCTAACCTTCTATTGTTTCCAGACATGAACCATTTTCTGTAGTTGAAATGGTTCTCCATTGCCATTTACCTTATTGGTCATATTTTGCTCATAAAAGGTGGATAGACCTGAGGATGGAAACAAGTTTGTTGTTTCCACCTGGTCCCCCTTTTCCCTAACAGTCAAATGTGAATTATTGCCCATTCTGTCCTAAGAAAGGCATGTACATTCCTACCTTCAAATATCTTTACTAATCCTGTTTTTCCTACCTGTGAAGCTCTCCTTTCTGCTTATCTAAATTCTATCTTTTTTTTAGTGCTCAATTTCAGTCTCACCTTCTGGAAGGTTTCTTCCAATTACCACAGACTACATTGATCCTTTCCATTTAACTCCAGCACTTAAGTTCTATATCATTTATATGGTATATAATGTTTTAATTGTTATTTATAGCTTTAGAATAATAATAACATATTTAAATATCTCTTTAAGGTTTACAAACTATTTTCATCACAACAACCTTGTTCCTTAATTTTTTTTCTATTAAATCAGGTTCTGTACTCTTTGCCCCAAGAGTTCAGAACCAATTTTAGTACTCATGCTACCTACCCAATAGGGAAGTTGTGAAAAAAAATCTGAAAAGTTCTATAGAAATTTGTTATAGGTTACAAGTTAGGTGATGTATTTTTACCTAATTTTATCAAGTAAATGAATGAAGTTGAGGTATTTGAATTGTCTTATCCAGGATCACAAAGAAGATCTGGGCCTTAGGTCTTCTGCCTCCAAAGTTCATTTTGTTGTTGTTGAGTCATTTCAGTTCTGTTTGACTATTCATGATCCCATTTGGGGTTTTCTTGGCAAAAATATTGGAGTGCTTTGCTATTTCCTTCTTCAGCTCATTTTACAGATGAGGAAACTGAGGCCAACAGAGTGAAGTGGTTTGTTCAGAATCATACTGCTACTAAGTATCGGAGGCCATATTTGAATTCAGGTCTTTCCTGAATTCAGGAAATTCTAGGCTCAATGCTCTATCAATTGTACCAATTAGCTGCCCAAGTTCATTGCTTTTCCCACGTCTGTCTGTTGATTAATTCGCTTGTTTGATGTATGATGAGTTCTGCTAGATGTGGACCTTGAGAAGGTCACTTTTCAGTATTGCTGTTTTGATTATCTGATATTCTGCCAAGGAGAGGGGAAGGGTCAAATCAGGGGAAGGAAAACAGAACTAGGAAGAAATGCTATTCCTATTAGTTCTCTAGGGGTCAACACTTGGTATATTTTGCTCCTAACTCTTTTATGCAGGATGCTTAGGTATATAGCTGGGAGAGGCTTAGGAGTGATTAAGACTTCAAAAGCTCTGTGATTTCACAAGTGTGTGATTTTCTTTCACTTATTTTGATTGCAATCCCTTTATGCCTTGATAGACAGTCTTCATGAGTTTTTTTGGTTGTTTTACCCTTCCTGCCATCTTTGAATTCATCACCTGTTAGCTAACCCACTTGTGCTAAACCTTTCTAGATATAAGTAGATAGGCAGATTGGTCCTTAAATGACAAGCAGTTCATTTCTGGATCCTCTCTATGAAACCTCTCTAGCTTGTTAGGATCTGCCTATTTCACAATCAAGGGTTGCCTTCATCTCATGATGAAGCATCTTAACACAGTAGACCTTTCATCGTAGGAAGCTTTATTGTACACACAGATGGAGAGGGAAAAATCCCAAGCAAACCAGTTCTTGGTTTTCCCCAGATGTATTAAGTTCCTTTCCCCTGTTAAAGCAGTGTGGTCTAATAGGAAAAACAAACAAACAAACCCAGCAACACACACTTTGGACCTGGATCTGGACTCAAAAAACTTGGGTTCAAATATCAGCTTTGTTATTTATTAACTAAGTGAATGTGGGCAAATCACTTAAACTCTCTGGGATTCAATCTTCTTATGTATAAAATTAGGGAGTTGGACCATATGGCTCTTAGATCCCTTCTAATCCTAAAACTGTAATATTACATTTTTTTTCTCATAGAACTAGAAGACTGGATATTTAAAAAAAAAGTACAGTAACTTCAACCTGTTCCATCTTTCTATTGATTTAGTCAAGCAGATGGAAATGATTTGTGAGTAAAGGGTCAGTGCCATCAGTTTTATACAAGAAGAAGCTATGATATCACTTTAGAAAACTGGCTACAACGTCAGAAATGCAATTGTCATAGTTAAGCAGCAAATTTTGGAATTGGTTGAGATGATTGAATGAGAATTGGGAGACTAAGAGCCCACTTATTTATTTATTCATTAAGCAATATATAGTGAATCTCTGTGTGTGCTTCAATATTCTCGTTCTATTGAAAGTAGGCAACAGACTATCCTGCTGTCTCAAATACTTAAAAAAAAACTGACCAATAAATACAGTGGGATCTTGTTTTCTCTGCAACTTTCAGTAAATTTTGTGAGGATACTTCTCTCTTTTTAAAAATATATCAAATTTTTGGGGTAGCTAGGTGGTGCAGTGGATAGAGTTACCAGCCCTGAAGTCAGGAAGACCTGAGTTCAAATCTGACCTCAGACACTTAACACTTCCTGGCTGTGTGACCCTGGGCAAGTCATTTAACCCCAACTGCCTCAACAAAAACAAAAAATACATCAAATTTTCAATTAATATGTCTACAAATCATTCTCTTCAACATTTTATAGAGATGAGGAAGTAGAAATATGGAACAGTAGATATTGATGTTGTCTTGATCACCTTTTTGGGGAAAAAGGTAGTAATGCTATTCATTGAATTATTTTCTCAATTCTTCAATATCTTCCTATTTTAAAGAAAATCTGAGGACTGAGTCCTATCAAACTTGTATTATATTTAATATTAATTTCTTCTGTATAGATTTGGTTTGATCTAAGTGCTTTCCTTATGTTTTTCTTTTTTCCATGCTATTTTTGCTTCCTTATAAAGTACAATAGTGATTGAGATGTTGATTCTAAATGTATTGCTATCCACTCAGCTCTCAACTACCTGAGACCATGTGCCTTCATCTTCATTTTACCCATTTTCCATTCTACTTTGGAATGAATCCTTCCAAAAGGCCTTGCCCCCTTCTATTTCTTTATTTGAAAATTATAATCAAACTACTGATCTCTTGCCGTTTGGAAAGAGTACATCAATGGACTGCTGTAATGTAATTTTCCAGACCATTACTCCCTTCCCAGGACACCATTTCCTTATAGGTGTTATCATGCACTCCTTGAGGGCAGGGACTGTTTCATATTTGTATTTGTATCTTCAGAACTTAGCACAATGTTTCACACACAGTAAATGCTAAGTAAATTTTTTCCATTCATTTATTCACTCACTGGTATTGATGAACAAAATAATTGGTTAGAGAAATAAACAAATTTATCCCAGTCTGGTGATTTATTGTCTTCCAGTTTTATTTTTAAATGTTTTTAATAATCTGGCTTATTTGAGCCTAAACTTGCTGAAAAGTTATGTTTACCTTCTTCCTTTATGCTTTATTTGCATTGATGTTGTTGAGTATTGAGATATCTTGATTTGATTTGGAATACCTTGCCAAGTTCTTCATAGAATTTCTCTATTTCTTCATTCACTCCAAAAGATTGTGGTGTCTACATGACAAATTTGTGGGTTTTTTTTGGCTTATGTTTACCCTGAGCAAGGCAAAGAGAAATGATGATGATGATAAATTTACTTATGTTATCTCATTTAATCTTTATAACAACTCTTTGAGGTAAGTTTTATAATCCTAATTTTACAAATGTAGAAATAGGCTAAGAAAGATTCACAGGATCATAGATTTAGAGTTGGCAGAAGACTTAGAGGTCATTGAATTCAATCACTTTATTTTACAGAAAAAAGTATATGGGTTATTAAGAGAGGATTAGCACTGAGACATTTTCAGGCTTCTTATCCACCTTTGTTATCTAACTGGTCACCTAACTCTCACCTGTGGCTCCAAGAAGCTGTAGCATGTACAATAGTCATATGTAGGTAAAACCATAGAGGCAGACAGGCTAAACCAGGTTGAAGATAATTGACAGACCTCAAAGCTGTCAGTAGGTTAGAGAGATGTCTTCACAAAACATGTGAAGAGTTCCCCATTGGGTAGATAAGAGCAATTTGTTCAATGGCAAAGGTAGCTAAAGTACTATGGAGTGTTTAGAGCTTGTTCAGACATCAGAAGTCAAGGTAATCCACTACATCCTAGGTCATTTCCAGTCATTTTGACTTTTACCTTGCCATTTAGACTTTGATAACTCTGGAAAGGAAGTGAGGCTGATGACTTTGTGCACCTCTACTTCACTGAAATCCAATTCACGACCAAATAAAGACATTACTTCATGATATCTTTCTGTTAAAAAAAAAAAGTGATTAAATTTCTCTTGGTCTTCTTTAAAACTGAAGAATGAATAAAAATAGATGAGGAAACTAATAGAAAGAGGTTAAGTGTTTGATGTAGAGTCACAATGAATATTGGAGATAGCATTTGAACTCATCTTTCTGATTCTAAATGCAGTACTTCTATTTCCTATAATTTGACAAGTTATTAGTAAAAGGAACACAGGATGGTTGTTGAAGTGGGTGAACACTAGCAATGTCCTTAGCTTTCTGTGTTCATTCACTGAGGAAAAAAGGGATTCATTCCTATAGGATGAATATTCTCACAAGGGTTACCTTTAGATATTTGTATATATGCCCATCTCTTTTCTCTTCCCTGGAGGTCCAGATCCTTAGTTTTGAATTTCAAATATTTTAATTTAATTTTTCTTAGATACTTTTGTTAGATTCATAAAATTTCACAGTGGGAAAAGAATTGAGAAGGCATCAACTCTAACCTGCACAAAAATCTTTATAGCATCTCAGCAAGTAGTCCTCATTGGTACTGCTGAAAACTGAGAACTCACTCCCTTTTGAGGTAGCCTGCTCTAGTTTTGTGTAGTTCAAATTGTCAGGAAGATTTTCCATATATTGAGCTGAAATTATCCTCTCTGCAACTTCCACTTATTCCTCCTACTTCTTGCCTCTGAGCCCAAGTTAACCAAAGAGGAAGGAATCCTTCTACAGGAAGATCCTCCTTCTACAGTACATGAAATATTTCAAGCCTGCTAGCCTTGTTCCACTAAGTCTTTACTTCTTTAGTTGTGTTTACCAGTTCTTGTATGGTATAAATCTGGGCCCCCTCATTACCCTGCTAGCCCTATTTTGGATATGGTGCAGTTTGTCAGTGTCCTTTCTAAACCATGGCATCCACAGTAGATGTGGTCTGATGAAGGTAGAGAAGGGTGGGCCTATCCCATTCCTTGTTCTTCACTGATATGTCTTTTAGTGCAATTTAGGGTCATATTGGCTTTCTTGGCTTAGACTCAACTAATATTGAGTTTGCAGTCACAGAAAATTCTCAGTTCTTTTAAATATGAACATTACCTAGTCTATTAATAACCTATTAAAACTTGCAGTTCAGTTCTATTTTTTTATCAGATGCATCTTTTAGTGTGCATTAGAAAAACCTTATTGATGCTTGGATTTCACTTGGAGTTCTGCAAACACAGTTGCTATGAGACAAGTTAACCTTTGCAATCTATAGATCCATCTGGCCTCCACAGCAGGTGTTAGCTTTGGTTAAAGATATGAGCATATTCATGATTCATCATTGTAAGTTCTATAAGCAAAATCCATTTCTGTTTTGAATCTGACATCTTCTCCACTCAGTGGCTTCATCTCATAAAATATTGTTTCTAATTGTTCATTTATTCTTTAACAAGTATTTTGTCAAATATCTAATTAGTGTAATGCATTGTACAAGATGCTGGGATATAAAAAGAAAAATAAGACATAGGCTGAGCCATTGAGGAATTTCTTTATACTAAGTATGACAAGACCTATACACAGAAAAATGTGTATGAGGTCCTTTCATGTATATAAGCTGTTTTTTTTAAGAGGAGGAATATGACAGAAAGTAATGAAACTATTTTTCCCCATGCTCAAAGATATGCACTTTATTTTCCAAGGTTTAGGGGAGTCAGACGAAGGTGGAAGAGCAAAGAAGGATTCATAAAGGGTGATGAAGCAAAAGAAATAATGAATTTCTCTACATGTATGTTGTAATCTTTCATTTACATGTTTTTTTAACTTCTACATATCGCTTAGAAAGACACAAGTTCTACAAGCAAACATATTCACACCTTACCACCTTCATTGCTTATCTTTTTTTAAAAGATGAAAATAAATTAAATTGAACCCATCTTACATTTCCTACTTCCCATTTCCCATTTCCCAGGGCTGCCTCTTAGCAGATAGAGGAGAAACCTGACAACCCCTTTGTCTGAATAGTTTACCTTATAAATGATCTTTGCCCAGACACACAGAGCAATCTCTGTCTCTGTCTCTTCCTTCTCTCCCTTTCTTTCACTGCCTCTGTTCTCTACCCTTTCTCCTCTATCTCAGGGTATCTGGAGATAGAGGTATTTAGGTTAGCAGAAAACTAGCTAGTCCCCTTTGGATCACTTCCACCTTCATATATTTGGAATCATCTTTTCCTAAACCTCTTTTTCTCAAGTCATATGGAGTTGGTGACTCTGCTAGGAGAAAAGAACGGAGGAAAAAACCTGTCTGAGGTGTTTTCCTACTTACCAAGCTTCCTTCACAGAATGCTACTGTTTCTACTCTTTTGTATCAGTGGAGAATCATGAGATCTAAATTTACATTTTTTTTACCATTTGAGGAGTTTATAAAAATGTTAAGTATCAATAAGATTCTCTTTCTTGTAGCTCCTGAGCCCCCAATTGAGATAGGATCCTGACAATTCAGACAGAAAGCCTAAACTTTTGTCGATTTAGCTTTTGTCTATTCATTTTGCTAACATAGCAACCTCCACCCTTTCTTTTTTGAACTTCCCTTTCACAACAATGAAGTGCATAGATCAGCAACAATCATGATTTATCACTTTATGTAATTGGCAAGTTCAAAAATAGTTAAGTAAAATTATAAATGTAACTTTAGAGAGCAGAAACAAGCATTGTAACAGAAACATTCTTGGCTTGGGAGAACAGAGGGAGAAATGAGAAGGATGGAAAGTTTTACTCTCAACAGAATCAAGTAGCTACAATATCTCTTATCTTGGTCCTGGTTGGTATTTCCATGATTTAGTCCTCTTTCTCCTCCTCATGATAACAGCAGCCTGCACTTTCTCCATCTTTTTATCTCTTGCTTCTCTCTAGATTCTCTCAAAGTGCTAACATGAACTCATCTAGCACACTGTGTGCTCCATGTATTCACTCTCCCTTTGTCTCTTTCCTATTTCTTCTTGAGATTTCTTCCCTCCTTTTTGTTCATAAAGGATAGTGCACTATCTTTTTTCATTCACCAGGCATAAGTGTGTTAACTTTTTTTTCTCCCCGGGGATATGGCAGTGTTGATGTTTCCAGAAGGTGGTGCAGCTAGACACTCAGAGACTTCTCTGCCTGGGGTATTGGCACTCAATTTCTCATGCTGAATGTACAAAAAGGTAAGGAGTTTGGATTCCATTTAGTAGGAAAAAGGGAATCTTTGAAGATTTTAAAATTCATGATGGAATAATACCAGTGTTATGTAACTCAACTTCATTGGCTTCTTTGGAAATCTATCTCAAAAACAAATTGGTTTGTTCTCCTAAGATTGTGAAGGAGGGGGTGGCATTCATCACTGTTACTTATGTGCTAGAGTAATGAGGGAATACTAGTTAGCCTACTGGTTTCTTCTTGTGTTTGGACTGCCTATTTACTTGGTGTTGTTGAATTATTTGTATAAGTTTAGCAGCTGATGGAAGTGCAGGTTTAAAAAAAAGTTGGGAGACAACTTTGGGCAGGGGTGGGGTGGGGGATATAATGTTGATAATGATGTGGCCTATACAATCTATTCCCCCCCAAAATGATAAAGTCGAGTTGCATGACCTTGGGGGTGTTCTGTCTCAGAAGGAAGAAATGATTATGCTATTATCAGAACTCTTTATTGGGCTCACATCCTTAATGTTCTAGGGGACTAGAAGGGAAGCCTGTTTTAATTCCACTACATTGACTAGGGGAAGAAAGTAATCCTTAATACTTTAGCTTGAAGGAAAAAGCTTATTTGTTTTTTTTCCCTGACAGGTAGTGTAAAAGCAATTAATGACTTCTGTTATTCTAAGGATCAGACCTGAAACACAAACCTAAAATGGCAGAGAGCCACCACCAAAGCTGGGGAAGCCTTGGTCTCTCCTTTTCCTTCTGCCTATTGTTCTTTTCCTTCTATACTGTTCATGTCTTATTTACTGTTTGAATTGAGTCAATACATCTGTCATGCTGGTAACTTTCCCATCCCCCATCCCCTTCCCATCACTACCGCCACCTGTCATCTCTCCATTCATTTCTCTTTTTTCTATGGAACTTCACTCTCTAAACTCCTCCTGGGTATGGATTTTTATTTTTCAAATAATGATGATTGGATTCTTCAATTGGTGATGCCTTAGTTCCTGGATGACTTGCCCTTGGATGAACAGCTTGGAGCTCAGAGCATTTGCTCCTAATCCACAGATTATGGCTTTGCAGCAAATGTAACTCTTTGCAGGGCTGATATTCCAGTTGCTGGCAGAGGGAATATATAACTGGTGGATTGATAGCAATTCTGTGACTGAACCTTCCTCATTTGTGGTAAGAGCTATTTATGTCTCTTCAGAGAATCTTTTATCTCTTATCTTGACAATTTCTTAACATTCAGTTAAGAAAGAAGGAGGTTAAAGAGCTAAAGTGGATAGTGGAGGGGAAAGAAAAATTGAGAAAAGAAATAAAGAGATCTGTGGTGTGCAAGATGCAATTTAGTTTAGGAACTTTTCCAAGTTTTATATTATTGTTACTTGAAATGCAAGGAAAGAACTGAGATCAGTGTATTCTCTCACTGTTTAGATCTGGGTTGTGTATATTGCTTTGACTGGATCTAGTATGTGTCAAATTCTACATCTCTCTCTTAAAACATTTTCTTTGTGTGGTCTCCCTCTATGATGAATTAATGTAAGTAATGTGGTTATTTCTACCTCAGTGTTTACATGACTACTCCCCAATATTCCACTCTCTAGTTAGAATGAGATCACTTAGTTTCTTATTCAGTAGCTCACTTGTAGGCAACATTACAAAGCTAACATGTAATGCCCAGAACCTGTCTTTAGTGAAGGGGCATTTCAAAATGAGAGAAAACTTAGGTCCACACTGCCCTCATCCCCCACCCTCTACCACACTTAGAGAAATCCAGACCCACAGAGAGTTATTTGGGAAAGTTTGACATATCAGAAGTTTAAAGTGAAATTTCTGAGTCTTGAATGTTTGACAGGAGGCAGCTTTCTGCTGGCAATGCAACTGACTTAGAAAGCCTACTAAAGGAAAAGGTTTGGTGATAATGACCAAATAATAAGGAACTTAAAATCAGACTTGTACATTCTCTCTTCCAACTTCTCCTCTACCTCTTGGGGGGGGGATTTAAAACCAACAACAATATGGCTTTATAGAAACCATATTTTTAATCAGTGATTTGAACTTCTGAGCAGGTGTTCTCAATTAGCTCACAGAATGATTTCTATTTATATTATCAAAATAATCTCCACTTTTGTCTAATGAATAAACATTTATGAAGTTCCTGGTATGTGTCAGGTACTGCACTAGGCAATAAGGATATTTTGACACAAATAAAATAGTTCCTACCCTCAAGAAAGTTATATTTCTTTCAACTAATGGGACTTTGATGATATCAACTTATGTCATAGACTTGAGAGTCAATAGTCTTGTTGGCCAATGTAGTATAGAAAGGGGGTAATCTCATGATGTCCTATACTTAACTCTTTCATTTATTCTCCTCCCAATGGAAATAAATAATCTAAAATCCAATTTTGGAGAAAGCATTGGAGGTCATTTTTTTTTCTTTTTTGCTGAGGCAATTGGGTTTAAGTGATTTGCTTAGGGTCACACAGCTTGGAAGTGGTAAGTGTCTGAGACCAGATTTGAAGTCATGTTTTCTTGACTTCGGGGCTGATGCTCTATCCACTGTGCCACCTAACTGTCCCCTGTCATTTAATTTTTAAAAGTCAGTCCTTCAAATACCATCTTACATTCTTCTCAAACAACAATATTCTTTTCTCTTTGTAAACAATCATTTTTATTGAAAATGAGGATGGAGATGGCAAAGGACAATAGCAACGTAGAAAGAAGAGTTCCTTCTATCCAACCTAACTTCTAGATCTAAGGAATTTAGGAAGGCAGAGATGTTAACAACACCCTGAATTAAGGAGTTGCCTCCTGGTTAAGGCAATGTTAAGGCAATAGGTTGGAAGTGGTACCTCTGCAAAATCTTTTTTTTTTTTTTTTTTTTTTGGAAGAACAGAATGCAAAGATATTCAGCCTCAAAGTAATGCCAGGATGTAAATGAATGGAATGCTCAGCCAGTTTCACTTCACCTTTCACCAGGAATTGCATGATACTAAACCAGGGTAATTGCTATCTAAAGCAGAAAGATCAGACTCTCTTTTGCTAATCTTTACATCTTTTTTAGCATTCTTCTATTAGGCATATTTTTCTATCCATTTCCATGTACATGATAGGCTTACTGCTTTTTTTGTTTTAAATGAGTGAACCAATATAGAAGCTGTCATTGCCAATAATCAACTATTCTCTCTCTTTATCTTGTTTTTTGAACTTTTTGTTCTTCTAAATGACCATTTAAGTAAGCCAGAAGTTTCAGTTAGGAAATTCAAGGGTCTAAAACATTTTTGACTTGGTCTTTTGCTTGGGAACTTGTATTCTCAAAACACTAAATAAGAGCTTAAAAATATATGTTCACATCATAAACCAATAATTTGATTTTGACATGCTCATGGTAATGGAGGCATTACTCTCTTATCTCAAGATTTCCTCTCATGTTTCATTGTGGCATAGATATGATAGTAGCCAAGGGACATAGTGATAGAGGTCTGGTATCAAGAAGAACTGAGTTCAGATCCAGCTTCCAGTACTAGTTGTTGAGCCTAGGCAAGTCACTTAATCTTTGTCTGTATCAGTTTTCTTTTTTTTTCTTTTAAAATATTATTTTATTTTTTCAAGTACATGAAAATATAATTTTGACATTTATAAAACACCATGTTCCAAATTTTTATCCCTCCTTTCCCTACCTTCTTCTTTCTAAGACAGCAAGCAATCTAATATAGATTAAATGTGCACAATTAAAAAACATATTTCAACATTCACCATGATGAGCAAGAAAAATAAATTCAAAAGGGAAAAAATCACAAGGAAAAAAATCAAGTAGATAGACAATAGCAGTAACAAAAATATTACTGTATCAGTTTTCTCATTTGTAAAATGTGGATAAGTAGTACCTATTTCTTAGGATTATATTGAGGATAAAAGGAGTAAATATTTATAAACTGTTTTGCAACCTTAAAACACCATAAAATGCTAGCTATCATAAATCCTTTTTTTCTTCCTCCTCTTCCTCCTCATCATTGTTTTTATACATAGTTCTCAAAAGCTATATCTGGCTAGCAATATCAAAATGGTAAGTCTTCACCTGTGGCCCCAGAGACAAAGGACCAGCCTCTATAACTCTGGAGAAGTTCATAAATAGAAAAATCAATGGACTTAAAAAAATTATGATAGCCTACAAAACATTAAAATGAAAAAACCATTCAAGACCTAGGTAGTCATTTTTGCTTCTTCAATAATGATAGCTGACTGCCAGAAAAGATGACGCTAAGAATTTCTAGGGGATAGTACACTCAATATCATTAAATGTATGCACAAACACACATACACACACATATGCACATGGGAATTGCATTCATTTGGTCGATGAATGAGTAGGACACAAAACTCAAGAAGAGGAGAATGGACTGTATTACATTTGAGAAACTGAAAACTTTCAATGATTTGCTTTCCTTCAGAAGTCCATGTTTTTTTGAAATCATTTTTTATTTTAGTGATGACATATGAATATAAATCATGAAACTTCAGGATCCCAGACAACTCAAAATTGCAGGTAAGCAAAAGAAAAATGGAAAAATTTATGGTGGGAGAAAATAGGCCTCAATGTATTGGTAGTAATGACTTGCATGTGAGATATGGCATAAAAGACATTTTCATAGGTCTTTATTACTGGAAAAGGAGATAGGCTAGTCATATGTCTAGAGTGAGGGATTACAAATAGATAGCCCAGATGCTACATTTTTTTAAACCTCAGCTATTAAGAAAATCAGAGGAAAATCCTTAGCATTTTAGGTGGATCTTCCATGGAGCATTTATGGGAGAACAATGACAAGAATTTCACAGATCTAGGGATGGAGCAGTTGGCACCAGTAGAGAGAATTTCCCCACTGATGATGAGATCATGAATTCATCAGAGTAAGAAAGGAAGGAATACTATTGAGAATTCAAATTCACAAGGAATCTGACAGGATAGTCAAGGAGAGATTGACTTAGATTAGAATGAATTGGCTGATGATTTAAGGATATTTGTGGAAAAAATCACTCCAATAGTGGTCAGTATTAGACTTGGCTACATACTCAATGTTGCGCCCCTACACATTGCTTAAAAATGTGTATAACTCCTCACATATGTAATAAAGTTATTTTTGTTTTACTGAAGACAACTTCTTGAAGACTTCCTACTGAAGAATAGTAAGGAGGAAGAGAAAGAGGAGAGAATGATAGATTAAGGCTTAGAAAATACATTAAAGTTTCAACAACTAAGAAAAATGAGAACTAGAGATTATATGACTTTCCTCAACTCACAAAGGGAGAAAATAGCAGAAATGGCTTTTGAATCCTGGTCTTTTAACTCCAAATTCACTGTATGATGCTATCTCCTAAGGAAAGGAATGTTACTGAAACTGTATCTATAGGAAAGATCACAAATTCTTGGGGTGTGGCACAAAAATTGGGAGCCTCTCATGTCATCATCATATTTTAGAGTGCTATTAAGCATTATTCATTCCAGTTTGAAGCTTTACAACTATTTTGATGGGATTTTAAGTTTTGCAAATGATATTCTTTTCTTCGTTGCTATGAAAAAAAAATTAAGAAATGGTATTCTAGTGGGGAAACAATGAATTCTATCTCCATGCCCAAGTTTTTCATAACTTTTCATACTGCATTCATTAAATTATCAAAGAGCTATTTAGGTTTAAATGAAATCTTCAAATCTCATGGACCATCTGTTCAATCTATTTATTCTTTTGGTGAAGTCACGATTCTGTTATTTGCGATATTGAAGTCATTTCTATAATGGAAAATTACAGTATTTCTAAGATGGGATAAAGACATCCTATCTTACAGTCCCACCATATGGAGTTATTAGTGATAGTAGTGATGATGATGATGATGATGATGATGATGAAAATTTCCTTGTCCAAGAAATTTTAACGTCTTTATCACTATTGTGTTTCTGGAAATAAGGATCTTTCCCTCTTATAAGGGAGGAAAGCAAATAAATATTGAGCCAATCCCACTTTTATATAAGGAGAATTTTAAGTGTAGGAAAGATTAAAGGACTTGTCCCAGAAGATACCATAGATTGTTAGTGGGAGCAAGAAAAAGTCTTAAATGTGATGACTGGGACCTCTCATTTACAGGATCATATGGCAATTTCTTATTTAAAGCTCTGCTTCCAAAATTCCTACTTAGAATCATAAAACATTAGAACTAGAAGAGCCCTTGAGTATAATTTAATCCAACCCACTCAGTTTTACACTTGAGAACAGTGAGGTATTGAAAGGTTTCAGTTACTTGACAAAGGTTATATAACTAACATGTAACTGAGGCAGATCTCAAACACAGATCCTTTGACATGTAATCTGACCATTCTTACCACTACTTAATCACTCTTGCTCATTTATATTTATACTTATTTTAATTGACATTGAACAACTTAGTAATTGTCAGCAAAATGTAGTTAAAATGGGGCAGCTAGGTGGTGCAGTGGATAAAGCACCAGCCCTGAAGTCAGGAGGACCTGAGTTCAAATCTGGTCTCAGACACTTAACATTCTCTAGCTGTGTGACCCTGGGCAAGTCACTTAACCTCAATTGCCAAAGCCAAAAAACAAATGTAGTTAAAATGGATTGCATTCATTTGTAAATAATACAGATCATCTTGTCCTCAAGGACTTTCTCAGCTCTCTAACATTTTCACAGCACCCCATAAGGCAGCTTAACATGGCAATTCTCATTTTAATTGCTTCCAGATGGAAGGATGGAAAGCTGGTCTATGCATACAATTCAGGTTGTCAGTGTGTTTAGGGGCTTCCAATCCATTCTAAAGCAAAGTTCTTTTTCAACAGAAACATATTGTCAGTGACATTGTGTGTGTGTGTGTGTGTGTATGTATGTATATATGTGTATGTATGTATGTATATAGGTGTATGTGCACATGTGGTTGTACACAAATCTAATTGCTTTGCTTTGTAAGAAAGAGCCAAGAGAGGGATTCTTTGGTTCTAGAAGATACAGTTATTTTGATTGGTTAAATTCAGTCCTATGGAGTTGCTCAATTTTTGTTCTATTTGTTTTCTATGCCAAAGAGAATAATTTTTTAACTGGAAAGGACCGAACAAGAATGGTTAATGTGGAATTGAAAAGAAACAAAGTTGGCTGGCTTTTTAATCATGAAGACTTGGGTTCAGGTTCTGTCTTTGACACATATTAAATGGGCAATGATGAACACTTAACTCATTTAAGCAATCAGTGCCCAATGTAGCTATCTCCAAGACTATAATGATAAATTGGTACAGTTTTGAATAACTAGTGGGAATTTGTGCATCAGTATTTTCTTACACTGATGATATACAAGATTGAGGAGGTGTGGCTTGAGATTAGTTCATCTGAAAAATGCTTGAATATTTTAGTAGGCTACAAGCTTAATATGGGTCAACATATACCATATGATATGAAAGGCACAGCATCAATAATTTCAGGCTGTATTAATGTAGCAATGGAGTTTAGGGCTATTTAGGTTTAGGTTTAGGACAGGAATTCTATGTTACTCTGCTCTGGGTAAATCACATTTGAAGCACTGTATTAAGTTAAGCATTGCATGTTTTAGGAAGGACACTGATAAACTAAAGAGCATCGACCAGATTGATGCAGATCATACCATATGAGGGATGGCTGAATGAATTAGGTAATGCTTCACTTGTAGAAGATATGATTATTCTCAAGTTTGTGAAAGACTGTTACATAGAAGAGGGATTAAACTTATTCTGCTTGATGCTAAAGACTGAACTACACCAGGTACAATGAGCAGAAGTAATACAAGGGCAAATTTAGGACTTAATGTAGGGAAATTTCTCAATGATGAGAGCTATCTCAAAGTGGAGTGAGCTGGTTTGGTAGTAGGTAGTTTCCTTTGCACTAGAGTTCTTCAAAGGCTGGATAACTATTTGTTGGAGATGTTGTAGAGAGCATTTGTGTTTATGTATGAGTTAGACTAGAACACCTCTGAGTTGCTTTCCATCTTTGAAATCCCGTAATTCTTCATGAATAACATGAAGGTTAGAAATATGGAGTTCCTAAGGGACAAGTGGATTATGCTATGTTACCTATTGATGGATATATTTTCTGAGGAAAAAAAGATTGGTATCAGAAATGGAAGAAAAGCTATGCATCTCTAGGTTAAATCTGCATGTCACTGTTGCTCAAACTTTCCACTTTCAAAGCCACTGTTTGTCCAGATACTGAAGCAGGATATGATCCAACTCTAGATCCACATGTAGA
>JAJPUD010014954.1:5505-20124 GCA_023553655.1 Myrmecobius fasciatus
TATATATATATATATATATATACATATATATATATATATATATATATATATATTCTGTTTACACTTTGAGGAGAGTGTGTCAAAGTTTTTGAAGGATAAGGATACATTACATACACAATATGTACATGTGTGTATATGTATACATAGTACATACGTGTATATGCATATAACATGTACATATATACATATAGCGTTGTTTATATGCATATACATTCAATGTGTACATGTCTGTATTTATGCATATATACATTATTGTGTATGCATATACAATATGCACACTTGCGTGTATGTGCATACATATTATGTACATTTGTATATATATATATATATACATAATATGTGGATGTATATACATAGTATGTATCTAAATTCACAATATGTTCATACATCCATATATAAAAATATATGTTTTCTTTCTCTCTTTTCAGGTTCAAACTTGACCAGACGTTTCTGCTCAATATGTATTTTACCACTTTTTGTTAGTGTATAGTATCCCTGATGGATTAAGTCTCTCATACCTGCATTTTAAACCATGATCTAGAAATCTATATAAAACCATACACTTTCTGAAGAGTCTTATCCCAACTCTCAACCCCACCAAGGTCAGTACCCATGATTGTAGACTACATCTTCCTCTCAGAGTTCTAAGGAGACCACTGAGAAGGGATGATTATTAAATCCCATTTAGTTTAATCTCCCTGCTCTCACTTAAATATTTGCCTTCAAGATTATCAATTGAGAAGATTTTTAGTTAGCCACTCTTGAGTAATTTTTAGAAAGGAGAATTTACTAAGATGGTACAGTAATAATAACAGAGAACATCTTTGATGCATTTCTTAAAAGTATATACAGAGTACATACAGGCATCTAGGTGACACAGTGAAAACAGCACTGGATAGAAAGTCAGGAATTTCTAAGTTCAAATATATATAATCCGGAGCAAATCTGTTAGCTTATAAAATGGGAGTAAAAATAGAACCTACATTTCAGGGTTGTTATGAGAATAAAATAATATAACATCTGTAAAGCTTGTAAATATTAAAATGCTAGATTGTATCAAAATTATCATCATCATTATCATCATCAATACCATCATTCCATCACTATTATCACCATCATCAACACCATCACCACAGCTACCATCATCATTGTCAATCATTATCACTATATAGTCTAAGAGAAAGTAAACTGAAATTTCATGTATGTCTTGGATATCAGATTTTTATCAGAGAAATAGTCTATAAAGATTTTTCTTCAGTCAACTCATGTCTACTTTGTGCAAAAACTTCTCAACTTCATGTAATTACAAATGTATACTTTTTCTTCTGTGATCCTGTATTTTATCATGAACTCTTCCTCTTTTTTCCTTACTCCTATACTATATTTATAGTGTGATATTTTGAAATTTAGGTCACAGAGAGTTAAATATTACTGAAATATCTTAACAATATAAATCCAGAAATTGGATTTATATCAATAACTTCTCTGTATACAAAGATATACAGAGTAAGTTATTGATATAAATCCAATTTCTGTCACATTGCTCTCTACTTTTCCCAATAGCTGTTGTTAAATACTATCTTTGCCTAAAAAACTGGTCTTTAAAAAAATTATCAACTGATTGTAATAATCTGTTTCTTCCTTTACCTCCTGTAGGTTGAAAGTTTGAGAGTTCAAGTCCCATCTATGCTGCTTAGTAACTATGTGATGTAGGGCAAACAATTTAAGCCTCACTTTCCCCAAATGTAAAATAAGAATAAGTGACATTCACATTCTTGTTTTTGACTTTTCTTTTACTTTTTGAAAATAAATTCTATCATTCTATTTTATACTTAAATTATCTACATTTATCCTTGTATTCCTACTCGATTTCTAGAGAATCAGACCTTATAATAAAGAATATACTTGCATTATTTAATTCAAAAGTTTATGACAAACATCACATGAAATAATGTGGAAACTAAATAACTTTGAACTATTACCAGCAAAATAACTTAATAAAGTAGGTGCTCAAGTATTTGTTGATTATAGAATAACAGAATGGTGAAACTTTTGTGTTACAAAGAACACTAGAAATTATCTATCATCCCCCTTTTTAAAAATTAATTGAAGATTCAGAACAATATGATGAAGATCACTAAACAATGTCTCCTGAGACTTGCGTTTGAGTCAGACTGGGTGGCCATAGGCAGTTCACACAGTGTTGCTTGAGCTATGTAATTCTAACCACTTTAAAAGTCTACTGTCCTTTGGTTACACAAAGCTGAAATTCAAGAACCCAAAATTTGTTCAGGAACCCACAAAAAGTCTGTAGTGTGACTATACAAAAAAATCCCTATTTTTTTCTATCTATTCTAACCTTAGGTCTGCACAAACAACTTACTTAACTGCTTCAGGGTACTATTATTTCAGTGGCAAGGGTATTTTCTTGACCAATGTGAATCCCATTCCTTTAACTTTTTGAAGATGGCATTTATAAGTTATGATGAAAAAAATCGCTGCTTAATGGTTATCTTTCTGATGATGAACCTCTATACAATTGGTTAGACTGGTCCTTAGATAACAGATACCTACTCAAGACTTATCAGTTTGGTGAGTAGGATATATTAGTGCTTGTAGTTCACTGGCATAAACTTAAAGAATATAGAGTCATCTTCTTATCACTGTGAGTCATTGGAGGAAGACCTCCCTAGTAGGAGATTGTATAAAAATTACAATTAATAACAAAATGGTTCTTTTTAAATATTTTTCCATAATACCAAAAGTATAGATTTCTACTCATAGGGTTCCAAAAATGAATTATAATTACATATTTTCATTGAGGAATGTGTTTGCCCTTATTAAAGATACAATACTTAGAATGCTTAGAAGATGGTCATATGGTTGGGGGAGTAAATTCTTACTTAAACAAGAAAAATAAACTATTATGATGATATAAGTGTAACTGGATCATAAACATATGGATTCCATTTCCTTTGAAAATACACATGAATTTAGAAATCATGTCTATCCATTTCATAGTAATTAATTAGACAATTGCTTTAATATGGTCCTTGAATTATTAAGCATACTGAGTTCACACTAGCATAAGTTCCTAGATAATTGCTCTGGGCAAAATACAATGGAAGAATGAAAAAAATCAATTCCCCCTAGGTTTGAAAACCTAGATAATGAGTGAACCTAACATGAGGGAGTTCACACCCAACCCTGACTCAAACCAAGATCCCGGAGCAGTTCTCATATAAGTCATTCTGATAGTAAAATTCAGAGATTGATAAGAACTAGACTTTGGAATTTTTTTTTTTTGCTTTCAGAATATTGGGGTTTTTTACATTTAATTTTTCTCAATTGCATGTAGATAAAAAATCTTAACTTTTTAAAAATTTTGAATTCCAAATTCTTTCTCCCCACTCTGTCCTTCCCTCCATTCCCCACTCCTTGAAAAAGATTTTACATGTGAAGTCATACAAAACATTTCCATATTAGCCATAGTGCCAAAGAAAACACTGAACAAAAAACCCCCCAACAATCACAATCCTACACACACACACACACACACACACACACACACACACACACACACACACACACACTGAAAGATAGTATGCTTCATTCTGCATTCAGATTCCATTACTTTTTTTTTTCTTTTTGTGGAGGCAATTGAGGTTAAGTGACTTGTCCAGGGACACACAGCTAGGGAATGGATTCCATTACTTCTATCTCTGGATGTGGGAGAGGATTTTTTTTTTTATCATGAGTCCTTCAGAATTATCTCAGATCACTGTATTGGTGAGAACTGTGAGAACATTTGATCATCATATGACATTGGTGTTATAATATTCTCCCGATTCTGTTCATGTCCCTTTGCATCAGTTTAAATAAATTTCCCTAGGTTTTTTTAATGATTCTCATCAGCATTTCTAATAGCCTAATAATATGCTATCATTGTCATATTCCACAATTTGTTCAGTCATTCCCCAGTTGAGGAGCATCCCCTCAAGTTCCAATTCTTTGTCATCATAAAAAAAGCTTTTATAAATATTTTTGTACATATCCATTCCTTTTCTTTTTCTTTGAACTCTATGGGATACAGATCCTGGGGGTATTACTGCTGGATCAAAAGGTTTGCACAATTTTATGCCTTTGTACATAGTAACTTATACTCTCCAGAATGCCTGGATTAGTCCGTAACTCCAGTTGGCCATCTTTAAATAATAGTGTTTTAGGACTTCACCCCTTGTCCTCTGGGCACACTGAAGGCAGAGATAATGATGACCCTGGGCACACAATTGCAGAGTGAAGTAAATTGACTTGTAACTTTAAAGAGCAGAGGTAGATGGGGAGTGTGTAGTGGCTGGACCAAAATAACCATTGAGTTTTGTGTAAGACTATAAGATTTTGAGTAGACTTCAAAGAACATCTAGTCAAATCTTATCTTATTTTAATGAAGACATTGAGGCTCTGAGTAGTCAGATGACTTGTTCAAAGTTATACAAATAGTAAGTAGCAGAGCTAAGCCATTAACTCCCAATTCAATTGCCTTTCCATACACTATATTGCCACAAATAATAACTTACATATATGGAGCACTTTTCAAAATTTTTTCAGATGCATTATTTCATATAATCCTTACAATAAAGAGAGATTATTTAATTTTTTCTTACTTATATATGAGGAAACTGAGCCTGAAGGAAGTTAATTGATTGGTTCAGATCTTTTCCCTACTATAACACAGCTGTATGAAAATTCTGTAATGTAGAAATGAGATTTATATGAAATCATGCTAATATCAGGTGATGTTTTTTGGAGACAGAAAAATAATGACCCCTAGACATAATAGTAAATTTTTCAAAAGCACCAAAATTTTAAAAATTGCCTGCCTGAGGATACATCTTAACTTTCTGATAAGCTAATGCAGTATTTAAATTGTTACCTGGTATCACCTCCAAGTATGTTTGGCAGTCCCTCTAGGACATTCTATGAAGCTATGTACATATAAGGAGACAGAATTCCTCATTGGCAAGAGTCGTTCAAGAGAAAGATGCAGAGAAAATGAGAAAACAGAGGAGGAAGATGCAAACTTTGAATTGTAACTAAAAGGCCCCTGGAATTGTAAGTGGATGAGTAGGAGCTGGCACCTCCATGTCCTTCCTGATACTATTGATATACTTCACCCAGAGTCTTCTAAGAGTAGATTTACTGGCTGAGACTTCAGGTTTCTCCCTTTATTCATGAGCATTCTTTCCCCTAAATTAATCTATGTATCTTTCCCAATTACTATTGCTTTTTTTTCCAATATACTGACTGGCTATCTTTGATTGTTATTAGTGTAAAATATTGGTAGGAGAAGAACAAAACTATAGAGATTAAGCTAACTGTTGCCCTCCAAGAATGAGCAGGATTATTTACTCCTCCCCCTGGGATTAGGGAAAGTAGCTTTTATCCTGAACTCTCAATTAGAATCAAACTTTTAATCTACTAAAACCTGATTATAATAGATAGATATAATTTCAAATCTAGAGTACCTCTAAAAAATGGAAGAAAGAAGTGACTATAACTATCTACAAAGGTGGAATGCTAGCTCCCTAAAATGAGTTGTTTGGGTCATTTTTTTTCAGTCATGTCTGACTCTTTGGGACCACATTTGGAGCTTTCTTGGTAAAGATAGTGGATTTTCCTTCTCCAGCTCATTTTTCAAATGAGGAAATTGAGGCAAACAAGGTTAAATGAGTTGCCCAGGCTTACAGTATCCAAGTAAGTATCCAGTAAGTATCTCTGAGGCTGGATTCTCCTGATTCCAGGCCTGGAACTCTATCCACTACATCACCCAGTTGTACCTAAAATGAGATTCATGTATAAATCCCTTTTATTCCTACACTGCTTAGATTCTGGTAGATAATGCACTTTAATGACTTCAATCTGTGAATAAGATTTGTATAGTTAGTGTGATCTTTTATCTTAGGTCTGGGACAATCATTTGAAGTACTCAGACAATAAAACTGATTACAACCTTATTAACTATCCATTAGTTTAAAAACCCAATTAACAAATCACAATTTTTTAGATAAAATATGTAGATAGATAAAAATAAAAACTGGACTTTTGAATTCATTGATATTGGGAACTCCCAGACAAGGATATTCTCTCTACCAATGTAGTACAGCACTCCTTCTATGACTTATAATTGCCTAGTTGTATGGAGATTTTAAATGACTTGTCCAGGATCACCAGATAAATTTGTATCTGGTATGGGACATGAACTCCAATGTAACTCATTATAAGTCTGGCTCTCTTGTCTGATATAGTACACTGCCTCTCTTATATGGCCCTTTAGCTTACAAGCTCTTATCACAATAATAATTGCAAACTATAATATATAATAAATTTTATCTATTAAATAATATATACAAACATAAATTTAGACATATAATTTTAAATATAGAATACAATGTTATCTATTATACTATAATCTGTATATGTATATGTACATATGTGTTTATTTATAGCTAAATATATATATATACATATATATATATATGCATGTGTGTATGTATGTATAGTTGAAGATAAGAAAAGGAGTAGAAAGAAAATTATGATCCAAGAATGGAAACTTAGCTGACCATTTCCCATCCTAACCCCACCCTTAAGGAAGACATCCAACAATATGTCTAAAAGCAAGTGGCAAAGAAATGATGTCATGTATATTTGTTTACAGAAATGGAGGATTTATGGTGGCAATATAAGATTCAGTTCCT
Source organism: Myrmecobius fasciatus (assembly GCA_023553655.1). Classification (NCBI taxonomy): domain Eukaryota; kingdom Metazoa; phylum Chordata; class Mammalia; order Dasyuromorphia; family Myrmecobiidae; genus Myrmecobius; species Myrmecobius fasciatus. Next base: position 12,261 of record JAJPUD010014954.1, read on the forward strand.
ATTACAAGAAATTTGAGAAAGGTCATCCCTAAGGAGACTAAACTTAACAATTGATACAGATTCTACAAGGAAATGATAGAAGCTGTGCAGGATCACTACAACTGACAAAAATTCAGCACTAATCAAATATCTAGACAGATATGATCAGGGGCTTGCAATAGTAGATCAAGAGCTTGCTAACCTTAATAAACCAACAACTGATAAATCTCCTATAATAAATACAAAATGCAGAATATCTTTGAAAATTCCTCATATTGGAGCAGTGAGATGGTGCAGTAGATAGAGCACCAGCCCTGGAATCAGGAGGACCTGAATTCAAATCTGGTTTCAGACACTTAACACTTCTTAACTGTGTGATGATGGACAATTCACTTAACTGCAACTGCAAATTGAAGAAAGTTTGACATAACTAAAAAAAAATCTGAATAACATCATCATTATCATCCTTCTCATCTTCTAATCATTATTTAGGTGAGATGACATGCCTTATCATACGTGGCAAGAGAGAAAGTGAGGAATATTTTTAAATTATTATTTACTATATGTTAAAACTAATTTTTTTTCAGTGCATAATTTCAAGTCTAGATTACCATGTCCTGAACTTCCTACTCAAGGAAGACATAAAGGTATCCAAGGGAAAATAACTTGTCATGTAAAAGTGAACAAAGCATGTCTAATGTGACTAACAAAAGAGTACAAAAATCACCTGGCTCTCAGGATGTGTCTGTCATGAACAAAGAGGAAAAGAGGTCCTGAAACTAGGAATTCAGTGGAAAATAAAGGCTGTGGGTAGAGCCAGCAATGAAAAAGCTAGCTGGCTATTACATTCTGGGAAACAACAGGATTTTCTCTTAGCATATCAATCAGCAAATCCACAACACTCATCAAAGGGAAAAGGTACAGGAAACTTTAAAGGCAAGTGGTGCATACTACACTGGGGCAGGGGGACAAATATCAAAAGTGAGGTTTTGAGAAGTCAGAAAATAAAGAATCTTTTTTGTCCAGGAATCAGGAATTCTGGATGCTCACGACTAGCAAGTCTAGACTGAGGTGAATGTTAAGTTCTTATTGGTCTGAAGCCTTGGGAGGTAGGAAGGAGTAAGAGAAAGGGAAGTGATCCTGGACTGCCACACCTAGAGCATCAGCTATGGGAAGAAAATTCTAGGACTGGGGCATTAGCAGCTTTGTCAACTTAATTGACATTAGCTAGAAATGTGCACCTTGACCCAACATCCATAGAGCAGAAAAAAATTAGGGTAAGTTGCCTCAAATATAAGGAAGAAACCAAAACCAGGGGAAACAAGAAGAACAAGACTCCATTCCTAGGTATATTGCATGTAGGGCCAAGACTGAGTGTTAAAACCTCTGCAAACCCATAAATTTTCCCCATTGGTTTGTTATTGTAACCCTTCTCTATATTTCCCCATAGTGTATAGTTGGGTTTTTTTAAGCCCTTAAAAATACTTGTCACTGTGTGCTGATTGTAGGGAATAGAAGAGGAAAAAAGGGGGAAATTTAAGTAGAATGGTGGTGAGCCAGCTCCCAACAGGGAGTGATGGCAGCAAGAAACCAGACAGGAATCACCAGAAGTCAAGTTCGAATGGTTTCTGGAAGAAGAAAACAGTGGACTCATGGGTGTGCTGGACCTGGTGCCTTATTTGCTGAGGTTTATCCTAATGTAGTGCCATTCTACACATATGGAGGAGGCAGTCTCTTTTCACATCCTCCATCCCAATCCTAGAATTTTCTTCCTATAGCTGGCATTCTAGGTGTGGTAGTACAAGGGCTCTTCCTATGCTGGCTACTTAGAAGAAAAATAACAGAACTTTTATATTTTAGCCACATTTTTGGGTGGGGAGAGGGTCTGGGATCTGCATTTAGAACTCCAAATGACCTTGGTGCCATTAAGTCAGATCCCTTCATTTTGCAAATGAGAAAACTGAGGCACAATATTTTTTTAAATGATTTTCCCAAGGCTTACCAAGAATAGTAGAGTCTGATTTCAAAGTTCAGTCTTCTAACTCCAAATCTATCATCATTTCCATTGTGGCACAGCATTTACAATGTTAGTCTTAGAATAAGAAAGATCTGGATTCAAATACAGTGGCTAAATGGTTCAGTGCTTGGACCTAAAGTTCAAATTCAGCCTCAGATACTTACCAGCTGTGTGACTCTGTCTTAATTCCTCATCTATGAAAAAGAGATAATAATAGCACTTTCCAGAGTTTTGTGAGGATCAAATGAGATAATAATTACAAAGTACTTAACAGAGTGCCCAGCAGATAGTAAATATTATAAAAATATTATTATTATTATTAAATACCACCTCTAATTTTTATTAGTTGAGTAATAATGAAGCTTAATAAAGGCTGCTACTCAGAAAGGAGGGTTGTGATGTGTCTTGGTGAAGGGAGTTCCCACAGTGACAACATCATAGTTATCACAGTTGATATATTGATCCACTGCGGGCTTGGAGGTCAATATCACCATGGCTGATCCTTAAATCTGATCAGTTCCTAAGTGGCTGGCAAGATCCCTTGGGCATTACTATTAAGTGGAAGCTTTGGAAGTTCTGGTGGGAGAAATTACCTACATGTTCTTTTATTTTTCTCTTTATGGATGTAAGCTAGTGACTATTGACAAGGTTGTCTTATTCTCTCAAAGACCATATGACTTGTATAAACACCTAATGTTTTATAATTCAATGTGTACTCTAAAGGAAATCTGTGGGGGTGAGCCTAAGGGAAGTTGTTAGAACAGACACCAAAAGATAAATCTGAGAACTTTCCAGGGCCTGGGAGCTCGAAACAGAGAGTTCTCTGACTATTAACGACCCAGGTCTCACCCTTGACTTTCCAATATTCAACAGTAAGCAAGTATGAATATTTAAAGCTGGTCATAAATCTCCTCAGAGCTTGACTGCTGATTAAGCACTGGGAAAGTGTGTAATGATGGAAACAGGATCTCTTGTTCTGAAAATAGTTCCCAGTGCCAGGTTTTACCTTCAGTTTAGCTGCCCTCATACATGACCCAGTTACCTTAGCGAGAGGAATATTTCAGGAAAATGCATATAAGGAGAAATAGCAACTTTCTTTGGGTCCCTTTCTTAAGTATGTCCATTTCACAATCTCTTTGAGTATGAATGGCTCCATCAGAAGTAGCCATAGCCAGAAACTTGCTGATCCACTAGTATAACTAATTGGAAGGGGGAAAAATAGAATTTTTTTTTGGAAACAAAAAGATGGGAGAAAAATTGTATTTTCTTTCACTGAATTTCAGGTGTTGACTTTTTCCTCAGTCTGCCCTAAAGCTCTCAACTTAGAATGGCACAGGGCCATGGGTTATATGACACCCGAGGGACCAAGACAAGAAATACTCATTCCTCCAATTATGCATAATGTTCCTCCAAAACCTGTTGCTAGAGAGAAAATGGGAGTGGACTTTACCATGGGGTGAAAAGGATAAGAGGGTATCAAGTAACATCTTGAAGTCTCCATAGCTGGTAATCAAGGGAAGGCTACTAAGAAGTTTCTAAACAATTCAGGACTATAAAGGCCATGCAATTGGAATTGATCATTAGAATCAACCAAATCTCAATGGATTGATCGATAATATGTTAATTTATTAAATGTCTACTTTGTTGTTGTTGATCAATGGGCTTCTATATGACAGAAACTATGATAAGCTTCAAGGATACCAATATTAAATGATACCAATGGCAGCATTCAGAGAACAGGTAGGGTCACTGTCAAAATGAACAACAAAGATTAAAAGATAGAGTCCAACTTAGTTCTTTTTAACAATGAGGTGATTCAGACAATAACAATGAACTTTTGAGGGAGAGAGCTATCTGCAATCAGAGAGAGAATTATGGAAACTGAATGTGGATCACAAAATAGTATTTTCCCCTTTTGGTGTTATTTTTTTGCTTGTGTTTTTCTTTCTCATTTTTCCCCTTCTGATTTGATTTTTCTTTTTCAGATGATAATTATGGAAATATATTTACAAGAATTGCGCACTTTAACCTGTATTGGATTATTTGCTGTCTAGGGGAGGGGGGAGGAGAGGAGGAAGGGAAAAATTGCAACACAAGGTTTTGCAAGGGTGAGTGTTGAAAACTATCTTTGTATGTATTTTGAAAAATAAAAAGCTATTATTATTATTATTATTATTATTATTATTATTTTGGAGAGAGAGACAGAGACAGAGATTCTTGCCAAAAAGGTTCTTCTATTGATCATTAGTCAGCAAGGCATCAAAGCATACCCTGGAACCCTCTAAACTTTAGCCCATGGCAAGTGCCATCCTCCATTCAAAAATTTTGTGACTTATCTAATGTTACAAATAATAAGAGTTGGAATTTGAAACTGGTTTTAATATTGTAATAAATGAGGGGTAAGAATTCCACAAAATTTTCCTAATTTAGGATGCTGCACTTCATTTTGAAACTTGCATGGTTTTGTCAAATTACCAAGTCAAGGAGGATTTATTAAGCACTTACTATGTGCCAGGCATTTTACTAAGTGCTAGGGACACAAGAAAAGGTAAAAGACAGTCTGTTATTAAATCATGTCTGACTTTTTTTTAACCTGTTTGAAGTTTTCTTGGCAAATATACTGCTATTTCCTTCTACAGATGAGAAAACTGAGGCAAACAGAATTAAATGAATTGCCCAGAGTCACACAGGTAATAAATGTCTGATGGATTTAAACTCATGAAGATGAGTCTCTTCTATGCTCTATCCACTGCATCACCTAGTGTCTGGCACTAATAGGTGTTTAATAAATGCTTGTTCCTTTCCTTCCTATCTAATCAAAGCTATTTTTCAAGAAAATTATAAAATAATTGAAATCTATCATTAGCATTCCCAGTCTTCAAAGTTTTGAGGCTTTTCTCATGTATTATTGATCCATTCAAAGGAAGCTTCTTCCATAGAATTTAGAACTAGAAGGAGCCTTAGGGATTATATAGAAGAGACCTCTAATATCTTCTATGCTCTCTCTTCTTTATGCTCTTCCTGAGCATGAAATCTGTTAGACATTGATTTAAAGTTTACAAAAGACTAAAAGACATTTTCTAATTTAGTCTTTATATAAATCCTGTGAGGTAAGTATCATGGCTCCATTATCCCCATTTTACAGAGGAGAAAACTGAGAGTTATGAACTTTATGTCCTATTCCCATAGCACCAAAGAGTTCGGATGCAAAGCCAGGTCTTTTCTGACTTCGAGTTTGGCATTCTTTTCATTATATAAAACCTGCAACATGATCCCCCTCTTCTTTGCCCAGAACTTATATGAGGACAGTTGTTAGATTGGTAGTGAAACCTAGCTGGTCATCCATTCTTCTGGAGATAGAAGGCTATTTATACTTTAATAGAGATTTTTTAAAAAATGTAAGCTAAAGGAATGAAGTTCTAAAGGTAAAATTTCAGCCATTAGGTTGGGGTAGGTGGGTTGAAGGTATTAGATGTAAAAACCAGTATAAAACAACACTAAATATACAGTCTTCTTATTTGCCTTGGGCAAAGTTGGACCTACAATTTATCAATATTAAAGATAACATATACTTCAATCATGCCATACTTGGAATCAGAAAGGCTCGTCTTTCTGAGTTCAAATCTGACCTCACACTTATTAGCTGTGTAACTCTGGGCAAGTCACTTAACCCTGTTTGCCTCAGTTTCCTCATGTGTAAAAGGAACTAAAGAAGGAAATATCAAGCTACTCCAGTGTCTGTACCAAGAAAATCCCAAACAGGGTTGGTCACAAAGACCAACAACAAACAACAACAAAAAGCTCTAACCATGTACCAAGTATCTTATCAAGTATTGAGGGATAGATTAACAAATAAGAGCAGAATACCTGCTTTTAAGGGACCTACATTGTAATGAAAGGGGAAAGAAGAAAGACGGATTCAATATGTATACACACACAAAAAAAATCAAAAATTAAATATAGCCGCACTAGAAGTGCAAAGGAAGATTCTCCCACAGGATTCAGAGCTAGAAGAAGCTTTAGAAATTATCTAGATAGGGGGCGGAGCCAAGATGGCGGAGTGAAAAGGTGACTTTCTGCCTCTCCTCCGATCTTCTCTCAAATCAACAATAAAATAAGCCTCTGACCTGATCTTCAAGTCAACGAACTCAGAAATATTTGGGCACGGCTCTTTGGAGAACTTCATATCAGGTTAGTCGGACTCGGACAGAGAGATAAATAGACTACAACTGTGCAGGCCGGAAGTGAGGGTGGGACTCAGCTCGGCTCATCGTGGAAGAAATTCCAAACTCCAAACTCCAAATTCCAAACACCTGGAGTTTATCTGAGGCACTCGGGACACTCTGCCCTGATTGGGGACAGGTGTTCTGGCAGACTTGCCTTGTTTAAGGAGTAATTCGGACTTAGTCCTAGCCCCCACCTGCCCAGCACCTTAAGTCAACTCGCTGAAGTGCCCCAGGGCAAAGCGTCTTCAGCCGGGTTTTTTTTTCCCCTACCTTAAAGAGATATCCACTCTGTCTAAAAAAAAAAAATGATGAAGAAGCAAAAGAGAGCTCTCACCATAGACAGCTTTTATCAAGGCAAAGAAACGACCTCAGATACAGAGGTTTCTTTAGACAAAAATCCAGAAAAAAACAGTGACCATCACTGGTCCCCGTTTCAAAAGGCCTTTCTGGAAGATTGCATAAAGAACCTCCAAAGAGAGCTGGAGGATAAATGGGAAAATAAATTGAAATCAGTGCAAGAAGGATACAGTATCTTGCAAGAAGGATATGATGCTCTGCAAAAGAGATATGAAAAAGACACCAATTTGTTAAAAAATAAAATTAGTGAAGTGGAAAAAGAGTGCAGTGAACAAATTGGCCAGTTACAAAAGGAACTTAAAAAGGTAACTGAAGAAAACAACACCTTAAAAATAAGAATTGAACAAATGCAAGTGAATGACTCACTAAGACTTGAAGAATCAGTCAAACAAAAACAAAAAAATGAAAAATTAGAAGAAAATATGAAATATCTCCTAGGAAAAACAACTGACTTAGAAAATAGATCTAGGAGAGACAATCTAAGGATTATTGGACTTCCTGAAAGCCATGATCAAAAAAAGAATCTAAACACTATCTTCCAGGAAATCCTGAAAGAAAACTGCCCTGAGATTGTAGAATCAAAGGGCAAAATCAGCATTGAAAGAATTCACCGATCACCTCCTGAAAGAGACCCCAAAATTAAAACCCCAAGGAATATCGTGGCTAAATTTCAGGACTATAGCACCAAGGAACAGATTCTGCTAGCAGCTAGAAAGAAACAATTCAAATACCGAGGATCAATAATTAGAATCTGTCAGGATCTGTCAGCTTCCACACTGAAGGATCGAAGGGCCTGGAACCAGATATTCCAAAGGGCAAAGGAACTTGGATTACAGCCAAGAATAACCTATCCAGCTAGAATGAGCATTATCCTCCAGGGAAGAAGATGGTCATTCAATGATATAGGTGAATTTCACCTATTTCTAATGAAAAGACCGGATCTGAACAAAAAATTCGACACCCAAACACAGAACTCAAGAGATGCATAAAAAGGTAAAAAGGAAAGGACTCTTGAGAACTTTATTTTTACTAGGGGGATACTCAAAGTTTGGGGGTATAATTAACTAAATATTACTTTGATAATATGAAAAAGAGAACTAGAGGGGAAAAGGTTGCCATACTGGGGAAAAGAGGGAAAAAGTGGTAAAATAAGATCTAAAAAAAAAGGAGGTAAAAACAAGGTAAAATCACTTGAAGAGGCAAAGAAAACCTAATATAATTGAGAGAAAGAGGGGAGGGAGACGAGCACTGTGTAAATCTTACTCTCATCAGGTTGGGCTCTAAA
>JAJPUD010014954.1:26583-39163 GCA_023553655.1 Myrmecobius fasciatus
AAACCAGTTCCAGTTGTTCACTGAAGAAAACCATATACACCCAGAGAGAGGGAAATGAAATATGGACCACAATGTAACATTTTCATGATCTCTATTGATATTTGCTTGCATTGTGTTGCCTTTCTCTGATTCTTTTTTTTTCTTGTAGATAGGATTTTTCTTGCATAACTTCTCAAGCATTTCAACATTATTAACATGTAGTGGACTTCCTGCCATCTAGGGGAGGGGAGGGGACTGCGGGTAAAATTTGTATTGGAAAGCTTTGTAAAGATCAAGGTTGGGGAACTACCCATACATATGTTATACAAATAAAAAGTTTAAAAAAATAAAAATTAAAAAAAAAGGTGAAAAAAAAGAAATTATCTAGATAGAGGTATGTAATGTCTTCTATACTTTTCTATTCATCTATCTTAGGAGGTACCTTTCTTAATTTTCTTATTTTACTTTATGATAGCTTGCAAGTATAAAGTTTTACAAATGAGGAAACTGAGGCTCAAAATGACAGAATTTAAACCTGTCTTCCTGACTTCAAATCTAGCTCTATCTTTCATAAATAAATATTAATAAAAAATTCTGCATCCAGTAGAAACCTAATAAATATCTGTTTAATTAAGTGAATGAATGCATGAATTAATTAATTAAAATGCTAGGAAAGAAGGAACATTTTTAATAATCAGGGTCAGGGATGGTTTTAAGGAAAATGAATCATTTTAATTGGGCATTGAGGAGTGGTAGGTAGGGATTTCATTAGGCAAAGATTGGTGGGGAAAGGGATATTTTCGTATAGAAGCAAAACCATCAATATCAGAAAGTATGGGACATATAAAAAAAGCAGTCTAAAGTTTGAGAGAATATATTCATAAAGAAACCCAAGTATTCAGTCTCTGTTCAGAGCATCACTATCAATCAAGGCATCCAGATTCAAAATCTAGAAATTAGCTTAGCTCTTTATCTTTCCTTTCTCACACTCTTACATGTTATCTCTTGCAAGTCTTGTTGATTTTACCTTCAGGCAATCTCATGGTTACTTCTCCTTCACTTAATTGATACAGCCCCCACCCTGGATTGGACCATCATCATCTCAATCTGTACCAAAAGACCCTTCTAATTATTCTCTTGCTTTGGATCAGTTTTTTTTTTCTTAATCCTTCTTTTGCATATTTTTGATATAGTGATGTTCCCTCCCTCCCTCCTTCTCCCTCTCCCTCTCCCTCTCTCTCTCTCTCTCTCTCTCTCTCTCTCTCTCTCTCTCTGTCTGTCTCTCTCTCTCTCTTCCCCTCCATTCTTCCTTCCCTCCCCACTTCTCTCTGTCTACTTCTCTGTCTCTGTCTGTCTGTCTCTTTCTCTCTCCCTTCCCCTTCTCTCTCCCCCTTCTCTTCTCCCTTTTCTCTCTTTTTTCTCTCTCTCCCTTCTCTCCCCCTCTCTTCTCCCTTCTCTCTCTGTTTCTCTCTCTCTCTCTGTTTCTCTCCTTCCATGCCCCTCTCTGTCTGTCTTTGTCTCTGTCTCTTTGTCTCATCCTCTCTCTCTCTCTCTCTTTCTCTCCATTATCTCTGATTACCTATTATTTAATTATTCACCTAATTAATTACCTAGCTAGCAATTTACCCATTTCATGACTCAAGGGTAAAATGCAAATTTGTCTTGTTGGCATTTAAAATCTAGCTCCAGCTGACCTTTCCAGGATTATCACATATCACTCTCTTTCACATATTCTATAGTACAACTAAACTGCCTCACTTTCTTTTCCTTTACATAATGTTACAATTTGTGTTTCTGCCTTTGCATAGGTCTGTAACCCCTTATTTTCCTACATCACAGGGACCATGTGAAGAACTAAAGTCCAGCTACCTGAAAAAGAAAAGCCCAGAGATAGAGATTGTCATAAAGAGGGACACCATTATTTAAACTTATAACACTTTGAGGGTTCTTCCATTTGACTCCATTCTCTTTATTCCATTTCTGCAACTGGATAGACTATATTAAGCATGTTTTCCAATTTCCTTGCCATAAGCATATCTCTATTCCATTCTAATTCTCTGACCCTTTTAAAATTCACAACATTTAGAGGTAGAAGAGAACTTGGAGTTACTTTAATCAAATCCCCTCTTTTTATAGATAAAGAAATTGATGCCCCAAGAACTTAATCAATTTGCCCAAGGTTACATTGGTACTATGTAGCCTAGGCAGTCTTAAGACTATATTTATAGCTTTTTTTACTTTTATCACACTGCCTTTTCCCACTTACTTCATCCCATCTCCTTCCTCCACACTACCTGCCTCAACCACTGTGCTACCTCCACACTGACAGACTGGATAATGATTCAAAGGAAGTAATGAGTGGTAGTGCCTGAAGTTGACAGCTTTAATGACATGCAGAATAGAATATTGAAGCCTCAACTGAATCACCAGCAGCCAGAGAGAAAATTGAGCTGGTTTGTAGCTCAATTCCTATCTTTACATTTTCTTTCAGCCTTTTCAAATTAATGCAAGGAGCCAGTTTTCCTCTTGCCATTGTAAAATGTCCCTCAGCACCACATCTGGATGCTTCTTACCCCTCCCCACTCTCTTAACTCTTACAGTTCTTCCTAATGGAGACTGACCCTTCACCTTTGCAGAGCTCCATTACATCCGAATGCCTGTCAGGGTACAAATACAGTAATCATGGCTCTCTTAAGAGGAAGAAAAACACTACCTGGATTTCCAAGGCAGCTTGAAAAGTGAGCTCAGCCTTCCTTAATGTCCAGACTAGTCATTGCCCACTGTTTGAGCATGAGGGTAAAAGCCTTTTGTCTCAGTTCTTGTCACTTGATTTTCCATAATTAGTTTGGGAGGATTCTCGAGGGCTAGCTTCCCTTCAAAGACTATATTTACCATTGTTCTCAACATTTAGTCAATACTCAAACACAAAAGTTTTACGTGCCATGTATCCTTTAAGTAATCTGTTGAATGTTATGGACTATTTCTCAAAATGTTTTGAAATGCATAAAATAAAATGCATAGGGAAATTCAAAGGAAACTATTTGGTAATAGAATTATGGAAATACTTTTAAAGAACAAATTCATGAATTCCTGTAGTTTCTTCATGGATTGTGAACCTCATGGTGGAATGAATACTACTGTATGAAATGATAAAGAAATGATAAGCTCAATAATCTTAGAAAAACATGGATAGTCTCACTCAAACTAATGAAGAATGAAATGAGCAAAACAGTATTTTAAGAACAATTTTGAATGACTAATTAATTTTGACTATTATAAATATGTCATATTTATATATAGAGAGACATAAAATGTAAATATAAATAAATAATGAAAACATTATTCAAAAATATGAAGAAAGATACTATCTGCACCAAGAGAAAGAACTGATAGATTATAAAATGATTTTATGTACATATATGCATGTATATAAAGTTACATGATAACTTTATTATATATTTAAAAGCAGTATCAAGTTGTATATAATAGATTTGCAGTTTCATATATAATTAACTTTTTTTTCTATTCTACTATGTTATGGGAATACTTGTTTTATTTCTTAAATTCAGAATAGAATAAATTTTTTAAAAAATCCCTGCTCTAAGGCCAAAAATTACAAAACATATGTCCCTCTGGATTGGTAGAGGAAATGTCTTTACTAAGAGCATGCTATAATAATGGAGCCACAGGTTTAATATAAAATACAAAATAGATAGATCATTGGTTAGAAAGTATACTTAGGAGAAGGGATCAGCAGTCAGACATAATGACAAAAGCATTGTCTATAGGAAAAACTACTGCATTTGAGGCCAAAAGAAATGATGTTCAAAGTTTTGAATTTTGTTTCATTTGACAAATGAAAGTTTGAACAAGATGATTTCTAAGATATAAATATGATATAAATAAGATATAAATTATAAATAACTCTACAAATAAATAAAATTGAATAGCAAGTTTTGCTGAGTTTGATACGGTCAGTACTACTATCATTTTAGCAGCTGGCCAAATCAATGACTTCATGAATGTCCCTTCTGAGTTGGCAATCATTGTCCTTTCCCTCTCACCTTCCACTCAGTTTTATGCACTCCACCTCTTCCAAAAGTCAGGGTTGGACAGATTATCCATTTAAAGCTTGAACTTAGCATCATCTCGCCAACTCAATTTATCATTGAGGAAAATGAATCTTAGAGGAATTAATTCATTTGCACTCATATATTGCATAGTGAGTGACTGCTTTAAGGTTTTTTTTTTCCCAACTCTGAGTCTATGACTTGAGGAAAAGATGCTAAGTTAAAGTTGCAACATCACTTACATCTAGAAAATATCTGTTTTTCAAAAAGTTCCTTATGTACAAGTTCCACATAGGCAAATTTGATGAAGAAAAAGTCAATGACAGCAAAACAAGTAGAGACTCAGAAAGTCTTCAAGTATTTTTTAATGGTCTCAGTTCTCTCACCTATAAAATGAGATGGCTGTCTTCCATCTCTAAATATATTATCTTGTAATTCCTACCTCACCAGAAACATTTCCTCAGTATCTCCAGAGATTATCCAGATTCAGATTCATCCGGATTTCCTGTTTCTTCCATAGCTACTCATAACTTTTACAGTGAGAATTAACATTCAGCATGACGGCGTTGGCAAACCGCTTTAGTATTTTTTGCCAAGAAAACCCCAAATGGGATCACAAAGAGTCAGACATGACTAAAATGACTCAACAACAACAGCAATGATCATCCTCAGCCTCTAGAAAATCATTTATTAATCATTCCATAAATGTTCATTTATACTTACTACACCATATTCTACTTAAGGTAGGGAAGTACACTAATAAAATATTTTCTTTTTCTAAAAAGAAGTTTGTTTATCTTACTTTTTGAAAGATAAGTTTATTTATTTTTTGTTTGTTTGTTTGAGTGGATAAAGAGGATCTCTGGATCCAGAGAGAGTCAACTTCATGTGTTCAAATCTAACTTCAAATACTTGATATCCTAAACAAGTCACTTAATCTTATTTGCCTCAGTTTCTTCATCTGTAAAATGAACTAGAGAAGGAAATAACAAACTAGTATCTTTGCCACAAAAATCCTAAGTGGAATCATGAAGAGTTAGACATAACTAAAAAGACTTAACAACAACATCCCATTTAGCAAATCACCATTCCAGGGTTCAGAAGTAGACTGAATCAGAGAGCAAACCTGCAAACTCATTAACCTGCAAAACTCAATGTCAACATAATGCTTAATGTCATTGGGTTTTGGTACTTGGACTTTATGGTTGATACATACTTGTACATGTGCATGTTCATGAATATATGCATATGTGTTACATAGCACACATTATTGACCAAATTTCAAAATATAATAAAAATTCAGTCCCTTAAGTCTGAACAGTTATTCACTGTAAAGAATGAAAATAAATGAGAATAGTTCAGAGAACTTCAGAATTACTTCTGGAGTGGGATCCCAGGTTTTGCATCCTTTTGCCAAATCCAGCAGCTTAAGACAGTCTTCTGCATTCACAGCATTACTAGTGGGGGGAATTGCTTGTTCATTAATGGTGAATTAAACCCCTGCCACCTTTCCTCCCAGCCCCCCATTGGGGGTCACCTTTATTTGCTGGAGTAGTTAAAGGAGTCCTGTCAAGTTGTTTAGTCCTTTAATATGACTGATCTTTACAGTCATGCATTTCAGCAGGAAATAGCCAGACCCCACCCTGAGGGCTCTGTCTTTCTGAACAAAAAGCAAAATCCATCATTCCAGCAATGAATCGCTTGCCTTTTTTTAAAGGAACATTTAGAAGCTTAGACTTTCCAATCACATAAAACCCATACAAGAACCACTTTTTTTAAACAGGATACAAGTGAAATTCTGGCTTCATCAAAAAGTCCACTCAAGGAAAATTAATGAGCCTGATTTTACCTTTAGTTACAGAAATCTATCTGTGAAGTGAGTGAGTATGCATGTGTGTGTAACTGAGAATATAATCTGGCCCTTGAAAATGGATTTAGTATTAAAAGAAGGGAAAAAAAAAACTATCTCAAAGCTGCGTCTGTCTGACTTTCTTGGTAATATAAATGTTCATTATTATTATTATTATAAGGAAATATGATAGAGTTGGTGTGTTTGGTCTGCCTGTCTCCATAAATGATTTGGAGGTTTTTTGAGAAAAGGGACATGAGAGAAAGAGGAAAGGTAATAAAGTCTCCATGCCCAGGACTCAAATGCATCCCCCATAATGAATACTTATCTATTAAAAACATAGCAAAAGTCTAATTATTGTGAATGATCTTAAGTGTTATAGGCCTGTTTTTTATTCTTCCTCTCTCATGCTCCAAGATTTTTTGTTGTTTTTGTTTTTATCATTCAAATCAACAGGTCCTTCTTTAGAATCTGCTTCATGTAAAGAAATGTGCAGTCTCAGAAGAAATTAAAAAAAAAGAGAGAGAGATAAATAATCTTTGATCCTTAATAACAAGTTTATTATACCTTTATTCAGCTCAAAGCTATGTCCATCCAGCTTCATACTCACTTTTTTCACCCCTTCCACTGTTGTTAAGAGCTAGAGAAACATAAACACGATGTGGCTATGGCAAGGGAGTGTCTCTGCTATGGAAAGGAGTCTCATTCAAGGTTTGGGACAGGTCTGAATTCATCTGGTCAGCTTTTGGCAATGTTCCCAGCTGTCAGGTCTGATTCACCCATCCTTCTTCATTTAATCCATAAATATTTACTGAGTATTTCCCTTTCTGACAAGCTGCCTAGACATAGATCATCTGAAAGGTTGTGTTAACTTATGGGCATTTCCATTTTTGATAACATTAGTAGACTGGTAGATTAGGGGACTACAAAGACATAGCATATGCTTGGATTTCAACAGGACATTTGACAGAATTTTCCCAAATACCTTTGTGGGCAAGAGGAAGAGTAGTAGACTCGATTCAAGGATAGTTAGTTCTAGCATAGCATTTGGAGCTAGTCAAATAACCAAACACCAAAAATGGTGATTAGTATATTGATAAAATCTTGGAAAGAGTTTTCTAGTAGAGTAACACAGGGCCATCATTCTTTGTTCAACATTTTTTTTAAGTTATTGGCAAGGGAGTTGGCATCTTTACCATTTGGATCACATTAAGTAATTTAATCTTCCTGGATCTTATATCCTCACATGCAATAAAAAAAAAAAGGATTGTGATGAAGACCCTGAGGTTCCTTTCAGTTATGTACCTATGATCCTTTGACTTGCATGAAGGCAAAAATGGAACATTCATTAAATTTGTGAGTAAAAGAAAACTGGAAAGAATGGCTAATATGTTGTATGACTGAATTGGGATCCATGAATTTCCTGATAGGCTAGGAAGTTAAGTCAAATCTAGTCAGATACAACTGAATCATAATGAATACAAAGTGCTCCATTTGGATTCCAAATAGCAACCTCACAACTACAATATGGTCAAAAGATGTGAAAAAGGACCAAAATTTAATGAATTGCAAATATATGAGTCAACAGTGTGAAATGACAAGGAAAGGAAAAAAAATGTCATGTTTGGTTGCATTAATTTAAACACTGAGGTCCAAGTGGTAAAGATGCCTTCACAATACAGCTCTGGGCACAGAAATTTAGAAAGAACACCTATAAACCAGAGCATCTAAAGTAGGGCAACCAAAATGGTCAAATAGCTGAATACCATGGCTTTAAGGATGTAAGGAAGGAAAGAAATGTGTTTAGGTTACAAGAGAGAAGAGAAAATGTAGGAAAGATATGATGACTGTCTGGAAATGTCCAAAGGAGTGGTTCATGGAAGAGTTTTAATTTGTCCAAATAGTATCAAGAAAGACTGTGGAGGACAACTAAGAGCAAAGAATGTAGCTTTCAAAGGAGCAAATTTCAATTGTGCATGAGGGAAAAACTCAATAATTAGCACTATATAAAACTGAAATATGTGACTTTGAAAAGTATCCCATCTGACTAATTAAACTGGATATTGCACAGATCCAATCATTTGCCAAATCTTGTTTCTTGAAAATATTTCTTTTTTCTGCAGTTACACATTTCATATCTTTATTCCCTTACCAAGAAGCAATAACTTTTTTTTATTAAAGCCTTTTATTTTCAAAATATATGCATAGATAATTTTGAATATCCATTCATGAAAAACCTTATGCTCCAAATTTTTCCTCCCTTCCCCTGACCCCTTCCCCTAGATGACAAGTAATCCAATATATGTCAAATGTGTAATTCTTCTATACATATTTCCACAATTATCATGCTGCACAAGATAAATCAGATCAAAAGGAGAAAAAATGAGAAAGAAAACAAAATGCAAGCAAACAACAACAAAAAAGAGTGAAAGTACTAGGTTGTGATCCACATTCATTCTCCCCAGTCTTCTCTCTGGGTACAGATGGATCTCTCCATCATAAAACCACTGGAATTGGCCTTAATCATTTTGATGTGAAAAGAACCACATCCATTAGAACTGATCATCATATAATCATCATACAATGATCTCCTAGTTCTACTCACTTTACTCAGCATCAGTTCATGTAAGACTCCCCAGGCCTCTCTGAAATCATCCTGTTGGTAGTTTCTTATAGAACAATAATGTTACATAACATTCATATACCATAACTTATTCAAGCATTTTCCAACTGATGGGCATTCACTCAGTTTCCAGTTTCTTGCATAAACAGTTTGAAGCAATAGCTTCTTAACTAGTATCACTACTTTCAGCTTTTCCCTACCTCATTCTATTTATCCTCCACATTTTCCCAAAGTGATTTCCTAAAGCATAGATCTTACCAGTTCAGCCCCTTAAGGATACCACTTGGGGGTATACTGATAAAGACTTAGTAACCATTTCCCAAGAGTTTAAGGTGCATTATTAAAATTTTTTGTGTATTTAAAGTTCCTCTTTTTCCCCATCTTGTACTACAGAAGACCACCATTTGGCATTTCGTGTATGTCAAATTATGTGTGTATATACACACATACATATACATGCATATGTATGTGTGTATATGCATGTTTGTATATGTGTGTATATACACACACCATGCTATGCATTCTTCTATATCTATTTATAAGTATTTTATCTGGAGATTGGTGACATCTTCCTTCATAAAACCTTTGTAGTTGATTTGGGTATTTATGATACTCAAAATAGGTTAGTCTTTCAAAGTTATTCTTTGAACAATATTGATGTTACTATATGTGACATTTTCCTGGTTTTGATCATTTCATTCTTTATTTCATCTTTCTTGATAATCAATCTGCCCATCATTTCTTATAGCTCAAAAGCATTCCATAATAATCATATACAACAATTTTTTTAGTCATTTCCCAGTTGATGGACATTCCCTCAATTTCCATTTTTTTTTCCACCATAGAGTTGCAATAAATATTTTACAACATATAGGTTCTTTTCCTCATGATAATTTTCTATTGGCTATATTGAAATTTGGAATGCTTTTTTTCTTCATCTTAAATGTTATGGCTTTCTTCAAGTTTTATTTCATGTACCAACTTCTATAGAAGGACTTTCCATGTCCTCTTTCTTTCTAAGTGCTTTTCTCTCTAAAGTATTCTTATATATTCTGTAAATGACTCTTATGTAATTCTTATTAACTCTGGAGGTCCTTAATCCAACTCCTACTCTGTGTCAGATCTATACACAAAGATACATCTTACTCCTCTAGATTCTAGGGGTGCTCCTAAGGAATCAGGAGTATCTTATAGTTGACTCAAGCCCCTTTCTAATATATTATCATTAATATTGATTTGTGATTAGTGGTATATATAGAGAGAGATATAGATATATATGGTGAATGGTGAATAGTAATTAGTATTGCCAGTATCATTTGACTATTTAATACCAATTAGCTTTCAATGGCAGGACAAAAATCAAGAAGACTGGTGATGGTCCAGGATGCAATATCTTTGATGACTGAACAAGTTTTAAGCACTCTACAATTCTTGCTTTAATTACTTTCATGTTTGTTGAAACCAATTTTTTCTTATTCATCCACTTCACCAGGAGAATTTTTCACTTGCTTGGAATAGACAAACCTCCAATTCACTGATGGGTTTGAGGCCTGTTGGTTATGTTAAAATTGGTTTATCCAGACTTCCTTCCGGGGGTGGAGCCATGGTGGCGGAGATCAGACAGGATTCTCTGTAACCTCCTCTAACCTCCCCTCAAACCAACAAAATATGAAGCCTCTAGACTGATTCTGAAGCAAAAAAATCCACAATATCCGGAGAACAACACAATTCTAGAAGAAGATACTCTGGAAGAACCTCAAAACAGGTCTGTTTTAATGGGGCAGGGGGTGGCTTACTGAACCCAGACTGCAGCACAGGGAGACCGGGGCAGGGAGCTGGAGCAGGGAGCTGGAACAGGAGTCAGAACAGGAGTGGGAGCGTTGTGCTTTTCACACACCTGGGAGTTTTCTGCGAGCCTCTTGGAACAATTTGTCCTGATTGTGGGCAGGTGGTTTGGAGGATCTGCCTTTTGAGGGGGATAGATTGTGAACCACTGAACCCCTGATGAGCATCGTAACTAGCTGCCATTACACAGCACCTTAATGCAATCAATCAAACAACAGGTCTGATAAGCACCAGAAATAATTCAATCAGCAGAGCTGCCCAGCCCTGACATAATTCAATCAGCAGAACTACCCAGTTCCTGAAATAACTCAATCAGCAGAACTGCCCCAGGGCAAATTAAAGCAGCGGTCCCACCTTTGACCTAAACAGACCTCACACCTTTAAAAAAAATGAATAAAAAACCAAAAAGAGCTCTCACCATAGACAACTTTTATGGAGAGAGGGAAGAACAGACCTCAAATCCTGAGGCCCCTAAAGGTAAAGCAACTCCAGAAAAAGCCCCAAAGAGAGACATAAATTGGTCTCCATGTCACAAGGCTTTCTTTGAAGATTGCATAAAAAATCTTAAAAGAGAGTTAGAAGAAACATGGGGAAACGAAATGAGATCACTGCAAAATAAAATAGAAAAAATGGAAAAAGAATGCAGTGAACAAAAAAATGTAATTGGTCAATTGCAAAAGGAACTAAAACAGTAACTGAAGAAAATAAGACATTAAAAATTAGAATCGAACAATTGGAAATTAATGACTCATCAAGACTTCAAGAATCAGTTGAACCAAAAAAAAAATGAAAAGATAGAGAAAAACATGAAATATCTCCTAGGAAAAATAACTGACCTGGAAAATAGATCTAGGAGAGACAATCTAAGGATTATAGGGCTTCCTGAAAGCCATGATGAAAAAAAGAACCTGGACACTATATTCCAGGAAATCATAAAAGAAAACTGCCCTGATATTTTACACCCAGAAGGCAAAATACTCCTTGAAACAATCCACCGATCACCTCCTGAAAGAAACCCAAAAATTAAGTCCCCCAGAAATATCGTGGCTAAATTCCAGAACTATCATACCAAGGAAAAGATATTACAAGAAGCCAGAAAGAAACAATTTAAATATCGGGGAGCTACAATTAGGATCACACAGGACCTAGCAGCTTCTACTTTGAAGGATCGAAGGGCCTGGAATCAGATATTCCGAAGGGCAAAGCAACTTGGATTACAGCCAAGAATAAGTTACCCAGCTAGAATGAGCATTATCTTCCAGGGAAGAAGATGGTCTTTCAATGATATAGGAGAATTTCACCTATTTCTACTGAAAAGACCAGAACTGAACAAAAAATTTGATCTACAAACACAGAACACAAGAGAAACATAAAAAGGTAACAAGAAAAAATAACTCTTGAGAACTATATTTATGTTATAGATACTTATAGAATAAGGGTTGATTTTATGAATTGATTATTACATTATGATTATGATATGATTACTATGATTTTATGATTATTATCATATGATTACTGTGATTTTATGATTATTATTATATGTTTATTGTGATTTTATGAATCTTATGATAAACTGAAAAAGAAATTAGAGGTAGAAAAGGGATAACACTGGAAGAAGAGGAAAAGGAGGTAAAATAAGGGAAATTACATCACATGTAGAGGCAAAGAAAACCTATAATGATTGAGGGGAGAAAAGGGAGGGGAATGAGAAGTGGGTTAATCTTCATCTCATCAGATTTGGCTCAGAGGGAATCATAGACGTACTTATAAGGAAACTGGAGGGAAAGGGGGGAAAAATGGGGTGGGTGGGGCTCTAAAGGGGAAGGATTGTTTGAGGGAAGTGGTTTTCAAAAGCAAAATAGTAGGGAGGAGGGAAAGGGGATAAGAAAGAGAAAAGCATAAGCTAGGGTAAATAAGATGACAGGAAATACAGAATTAGTTATTTTAACTGTGAATGTAAATGGAATGAACTCTCCCTTAAAGCAGAAGCAGATAGCAGAGTGGATTAAAAACCAGAATCCAACAATATGTTGTATACAAGAAACACATCTAAAACATAGAGATACATACAGGGTGAAGGTAAAAGGCTGGAGCAGAATCTATTATGCTTCAGGTGAACAAAAAAAAGCAGGGGTAGCAATCCTGATCTCAGACCAAGTAAAAGCAAAGATAGACTTAATTAAAAGAGACAAAGAAGGAAATTATATCTTCCTA
>JAJPUD010014955.1:0-27799 GCA_023553655.1 Myrmecobius fasciatus
TTTGCTTTGTTTCCTAACAAGGCTTCACTTTAAATTTCTCATATTCATCATTTATTATTAAAGCAAATAGTAATCAGTTTAGGACAATACAAAGAATCCTGAATATGGAGCTGAATTCTAAATCCAACTCTGCTACTGTCTGTGTGATGCTGGGCAGGTCATTCAAAGTCTCTGGGACTTTTGTCTCTCATTTGCCAAATGAAAGGGTTGGATTTAGATGATTTCTAAGGTATCTTCCTTCCTTGAATCTTTGCTCTAGTTGATTCCTTATAGTTCAGCTTTTTTTCTCCTCTGGTATCTGAGCCCTAACTTTTCCATGTCATGACATTTCTTCTCATCTCAGTCAAGATCCTGGGCTCCCAGCCTGGGTTTTCTCCCCATTCTCCCCATTCCTAGGACTTTTCCTTGAAAACTAGCTTTTCTTCTGTTCTTCAGACAGCTGGGAGAACACCCGCCACTCTTTTCTCTCTAGGGCTTTTGCTTGCTCTGTTCTGTCTGGACCTCTAAGTCTCCTTATCCTCTGAGCTTCTAGCTGGTAATGTCTTTTTTTTTTTTTTTTTGCTGAGGCAATTGGGGTTAAGTGACTTGCCCAGGGTCACACAGCTAGGATGTGTTAAGTGTCTGAGGCTGAATTTGAACTCAGGTCCTCCTGATTCCAGGGCTGGTGCTCTATCCACTGCACTACCTAGCTGCCCCTGGTAATGTTTTTTAAGAGAACCTGCGGGACCTGCCTCAGTGGAGTCACATAGGACAGAAATGGCGCGCTACTCTATGGCCAGCTACAAAACCCTTTCAGGGACATTATCTGGCTTCATCCTCCGAGGAGTCATGTGATACAACGAGAGTTTTGGATTGGGAATCAGAGGAGCTAGTTGAGCAGCTCTGCTACTGACTACCTTGGCAAATGACTTTGGGTCAGTCACTTCTCAATTCCTTCATTTAGGTTGGATTTCTAAATCTCTGATGCAATGAACAATTATTATGTTAGCGTGATTATTAGCTCCCTTATCTGCAAAATGAGGAGGTTAGATGTACTGGTTTCCAGCATCTCTTTTGACTCTTAGTCTGATGTGGTTTTTATTTTTCTTTTAATCTCCATTTTAAAGATGAAGAAAACAGACTCAGGAAGGTCACGTGATCTGCCCGATTACCTGCCTCTATTTTTTTTAGTGGGGAGGGTAGGAATTCCTTTTTTGTGCTTTAACGATTTTCAAAGAGAAGGATGGTACAGGGGACAGGGCCAGCCTCAGAGTCATGCCATGGACACATACTAGCTGTGTGATCATGGGAAGTCCATTTCCCAGGTGGGGAAGGAGGCTTGTCGTCCAGGTCATTTGCCCACAGTCGTGTGGTTCATAAAATATCTAAGCTGGCCCTGGCCCGCAGGGCATCTGGTTTGTATTCCCGTGAGATTTCCACTCCACCATTCAGCCCTGTAGCTCCTTGGGCATGTGTCCAAGCCTCGTCCTTATCCCTGCGTGTCCCCGTGTTCTTGCTCCCCATGAATCCTCCTCCTGCTGCTTAGTGCTCTGGCCTTTCTGCCTGCCATCTGCTGAGGCTGTGGTGCCTGCCTCTTACCGGCTCCTCTCTCCCCCTCCCAGGTTGTGAGGATGAGGAAAAAGTCCCGAGGCTCTCCGTGTCCCGGATGCTCCTAGGTCTCGGCCCCGGCCAGCCTTGGGGTTAGTGGGGGGAGGGATGATAGTAGGATGTGCTCAGCTCTTCTAGACAGTCAGTCTGCCAGGAGGGAGGAGCAACGCTCTCCATCGAGGTCTTACCTCGCTCTCTCTAGTCTCGGGGAGGGACGGGCAGAATCCCAAGGTCCTGGCCTCCGGGCGCTAGGCTCAGGAGCATCTCGCAGGCAACCTGCCTCCCTTCTGGAGGTCCTGCTCCTCTCTGACTCCGCTCTGATCCCTTTGGGATTTTGGCAAAGCTAATGTAGCAGCTGTCCCCATGGCAGCTCACCTGCCTTTCTGGGGCCCCAGGGGCAGCAGTGTGAGTGAGGGGGCTTAGTTCAGCCACCAGCTGTTTAAACTCTGATTAATAAGACAAATTTTTCCCAAAGACCTTTCCCAGAGGTCCCAAGGGAAGAAGAGGTTGATCTGCTGGTGGCTAAGAAGCAAATCCCCAGTAATTAGGGTTCTTACAGGAGACCTCGCCCTGGAGAGCAACTGTCCAGACCGTCGTTTTAGCTTTTATTTGAAGGAGGGGAATCCTCTGACCTTCTAGATGTGAGAGGGTAAAATGTGATCATTCTTTGGGGGGAAGCGAGCAAGGGAAGATTTGTTCCACCTTCACCGTGCTAGGGCGCAGGGAAAAGGTTTGGAGGGGAGGGGTTCCTTTCAGTCCCCAAGGGAGTCGGGAGGGAGCAAGTGCAGAGAGCTCTGGGAAAGAGTCAGAGCGCCGGTTTCACTCGTTTCTTTGACGGCCTAAGCGACTTTCGGTAAATCACCTGACTTTTCTGGGCCTCAGTTTCCTCCTCTGTGAAATGAGAGAATTGGAGGTATCCCTAAAATCCCTTCCAGGTCTTAATCGTAAAACGCGAACGGAGACTCCTGCTCCGCCCCTAGGCCGCAGACTCAGCCCCTATCTAGGACAAGGGCCGCCCCCAGGCCCCTGGTGGAGGTTTCTCGGGGAGCTCTTGGCTGTAGGGCCCCTCCTCGGGGCCTGCTTATCCCGCCCACCCGGCTCGGCTGGCTCCTCCCCCAGCCGGTCCGCACTCCGGGGCGGCAGGAGACAGGGGTGGGGGGGTTGGCGATGCGGAGTTCGGTCTGCAGGCAGGCAGGCAGGCAGGCAGCGCAGCTAGCAGCGGGGAAAGCTCGGGTGCTGGGTGCTGTCCAGGAGGAGCCGGCCCGGGCCGGGCTGCGGCCATGGTAAGGCGGCCAAGCTCTGGGCTGGTTTGGGCTGTTGTTAAGTGGGCTTGGGGGTCCATTGCTTGGGACAGCTCGGTGGGGGACTGGCCGCGCTCTGCCCGGGTGCGGGGCCCGGGGAGCGAGACCTGCTGGGCCTGACCCAGCCCGCGGTGGACATGAGCATTGCCAGGGTGGCATCCTGCCGCGGGGCACTGTGGTCAGTGCCCCAGCTAGCAGCGCGGTCTCAAGTTTCTTCCTCCTCGCCTGCCTCCCACCCGGACCCCCAATGGTGCCGACCAGCAACATTCGGACGCGAGGGGAGAGGGTAGTAGAGGAGAAAGGGTGACAGGAATGCTGACTGTGGAAACTGGGGTTTAGCAGAGAGAGGAGAAAAAGAGGCCCGGAGTTACTCCAAGCTGGTACTGGGAGAGAGGGTCTGTCTGGGCTAATCGGAGATGAGAATGCTGGGGGAGGGGAAGCATGTCGCCAACGACCGGAGAGCTTAGGAGCTTTAGGCAGGCGGGGCTGGAGAGGGGAGAGAAAAAAAAGGCAACCTGGTACCTGTGCAATCTTGGGCAAAGCCTGGCACTTCTCTGGGCCTCAGTTTCCTCATCCGTAAAATGATGAATCTGACCTCTAAGGTCCCTTTGGGCTCTCCCTGTGATTCCTTCTGCACTCTCGCCAGTGGACACAATGGAGCAATAATTGTTTAATACTCTATACAGTTTTACATAGCTCTTTCTTCTCAATCAACCTTGTGAGAAGGGAGGATGAATATTGCTCCCATTTTATAGAAGAGGAAACTGAGGTTTAAAGAGACAGGATAGAAATCTCAACTCCTCTTGATTCCAAGTCCAGTGTTCTTTCTATGATACCCTATTACCTAGATAGACATGGAAGGAGCAATTAATTTGGAGCCAGAGGACCTGGATTCAAATGCTGCATTTATTAACAACTTAGCTTTGTGACCTTGGGCAAGATAATTTTGCCTGACTTGCCTCCACATCCTTTATCTGTAAAATGAGGATGTTAGACTAGATGATCTCTAGGGTCTCTTTTCTAAGCTTCTACTTCAGCTCCCATCTTTTCCCTCCCCCAAGGAAGGAAAAAAAATGTTATATCCTTGTCCCCACTCAAACCAGGGATTCTTGGCACCCTCATTCCCCCTCACTCCCAGCCCCAGTAGGACTTCATAAGGAAATACTAGCTCTTTCCCTTCTAGACAGATGATGGTCAATTCACTGGGTTATGTTCATGAGCTCATTTTC
Source organism: Myrmecobius fasciatus (assembly GCA_023553655.1). Taxonomy (NCBI): domain Eukaryota; kingdom Metazoa; phylum Chordata; class Mammalia; order Dasyuromorphia; family Myrmecobiidae; genus Myrmecobius; species Myrmecobius fasciatus. The sequence continues at coordinate 4,118 of JAJPUD010014955.1, forward strand.
TATAGCCTCGTTCTCTTGGGGAAGAGAAACATAATCTTTCCCCTCTAAGCTGCCCCTGGAACCAGCCCAGTTTGTGCCATAGGCACCAACTTGCTTCTCTGGACTTTAGCCAAACTCCCCTTGTCAGCAAATACCACCTAGGCGGGAGATGGGTAAGGTTAACTGATGGTTAAAGGGAAGTTTATTCTTCTGGGTACTTCTCAGGGCTCTAGTTGCTTCTTACAAGCCTAGGAAACGCATAATTCCTTTTTCTGCTTCTTTTGACAGCCACCCCCCTCCCAAGTTTTTTGTCCTCCCTCTTTTGGAAAGGATAAGGGATGAGCTGATGGCTGGGGTACAGGGTTGACAGCAGAACTGGGAACCAGCTCCTGACAGCAGGATAGGAACTGGAGGCAGTGTCCAGAAGGGCAGTATCTGAGAACCCCATTGAATCTGGAGCTTCCAGGTCTGGAAAGAATAAACATTTTCTGGGACCCCGGAATGGGCTGTCAAGCTCTTTCCAGGCTTGGCCCGGAAGGCTCTCTCAACCCTCTGACCTTCTCCTGTTCAGTGGAGGCCCTGGCAGTGGCAAAGTGGTGTCCTTTCCCTTCCTCCTGTTGTCCCTGTGAGAGTGACAGACAGATTGATTGTCCCAGTGGTGGGAACCCTGGGGGAACATTGATTGTCCTGGATTCTAAGCCTGGCAGGGGCCAGAGAGGGGGACCATTCTTGGCCACACACTGGGCTCAGTTCATTTCAGGTCCTGGCCCTTCCAACCCAGTTCAGTCCCCAGCCAGTGAGAGATGGGGGTGGGAGTGTGCAGAGAGAGAGCTCTTCTGAAGCCTATTTAGCCCCTCAAGATTTGGCCTACAAACTTCCAGGCAGCACTTGATCTTCACTGTGGGAGAGTTTGACCATTACCTTGGTTGGATGCTTCACCTCAGGCAGTTTATCTGAAGAGTAGCTCCCTCCTTCCTGGTAAAATGGGAATTTTGGGAGGAAGATTCCCCTGGGCTTTGTCTGAAAAAAAGGAAAGGCAGGGTTTTTTAAATACCCTTTTCTTCTCTTCTCAAGGCTATCTCAAGATAGCCTTAGCTTTATCTCTTTAGATTCCCTCTGAGGGAAGGAGAAGTCCATTTCACATCTAGAAAAACAGATCAGGCTCTGACATTAAGACCTGCACAAAAACTCACATGGGGCAGTTAACTGGAAACCCAGCTTTTTTCTCCTTTTCCCATCTCATTTATAGCTCTGGGAGAAGCTGGCTATTCTACACTGACCTTACACTTGGACTTCCTAGAGGGAAAGAACCTAGTAGTCAGCCAAGGCAAATTCTCCCCCTTCTTACCTCTCCTCTCCCCACATCCTGCTGTTCTTGTGGAATAAGCTAGGCCTGGCATCATACCCTAAGCATCAGTGTGCTCCAGGGACCAGGAGAGTCCAGAGTGGATTCTCTTAAGCAGGAGTGCTATGGAATCTCTGTACCTCTGGAAAACTTACAGACCGCTTCTCAAAATCATGTTTTTTAAATACCTGAGATAAAATATGTAGGATTATAAAGAAAACCAGCCATGTTGAAATATAGTTATCAAAATATTAAACAATAAGAAACAAAATCATGGACCTTAAGAACTTCTGCGCTAAAGAAAACCAGTCTTTGAGAAGAGAAGGGCTGTGAGAGACATCTCTCTGCATAGAGGACACAAGGGGTTACTAAGGAAGAGAGCCAATTGTTCCCCAAATCTTCTCGGCCTAGGTCTAGGAATCAGGGGGCAGCAGCCTTCCTGTGCCTCTTTGGTTGCCATATATTAGGCAACTGAAATTAGGGGAAACTGGACCAGGATCAAAAGGGAGGGAGGGAATGTAGGAATGGGTTTGGGCCAGGGAGTAGGGCTAGGGAGTAGGGTGTGGGCTAGGAGATTTTATCACTTCCTGCTGTGGTTGGCTCTTTGTTTGGACCTCAGTGTCCTAGGATGGGCAATGGTTGAGACTTAATGCTGCCAGTGGGACTCAAGAAGCTTGTGTTGTGCCCACCAGGGATACACAGGAGACAGAGCATTGTGGGGTGGCCAATCAGAGAAGGAGACTGCAGGGGAGCCAAGTGATACTGCTGCGGCAGTCCTTGGAGGGTGGGGTGCAGAGTTGTCAGGGAAGGGTGGGGCGGGATGAGGGACGGGCTAAAGGGACTAAAGGGAAAAGGGAAGAGTGGGGAGAAAGACATTCCACAGGCTTTGCTGGTCCCTGCCAAAGGCATAGGATCAAAAAGAAAGGGAAAGGAAGGGGCAGGGGCAGCCAGATTGCAAATAAGAGCATTGGGACACAGCTGGGTATGTCTGAGGAACTTTGCTTGCCTAGAAGATAAAATTAGATGCAGCACTTGCTGACTGGGAGCTTTGAAGCCTGGGAGAATGATCACCTCTGCTGGGATCAGATGGGAATTCTGCTGCTGAGGATAGCTTCAGAGATTTGGCAAGGTGCTTAGAGGCTGGAAGAAGTGGAAAACAGACTTCGGCAAATAGTCCTCCCCATTCATTTTTAGAGCCAAAAGCATCCTGGACTTAGGATCTGTAGAGGCTTGGGTTCAAATTCTGCCTTCAGTATTTATAAATTATGGGATCATTGACAAGTTATTTTATTTCTGAGCCTCAATTTCCTCATCTGTAAAATGGGCATCAGAGGACCTAGGTCTAGAGTTGGCAGAGAATTCTGAGGCCATGTGGTCCAAACGTTTCATTTTTTTTTTTAGATGCACTGAGTAATAAATACTTGTAGTACCCACCTCACAGGATTGTTTGGAAGTTTAGATGAGATAAAAGTGCTTCAAAGCCCTAAATAAATGGCAGTTCTTCATCATCTTCAGATGAGAGGACAGAGGCTAGGGTTAAAAAATAATTTGGCCACTGACTCAGGTGTGAGAGCCCAGAGGGAAGATTCCCAGTCTGTCATTCCTTCTCTATCCAGACAAATCATTTCCAATGCAGAGAACAAATTTTGTTGTCTCCTGTCTCTTCTACCTCCTCATCACTACCAAACCCATCATTACTACCAGGAAGCCAGACCAAACTGTGGATAGGGAGAAGAGAACAGTCCAAAAACCAAACCAAAGCCCCAATCCTAAATCTGGCCAGGTTCTGGGCCTGGTCCTTCCTCAGCCTCGTTAGGGGACTTCATCTTCCTTGGCCTCCCCCTTTCTGGAGGTAGCTGGTGGTACAGTGGCCAGGACTCAGTTCCCTCACTTTGAAGCGGGTTCAATAGCAGCCCCCTTGGAGCGGGGGTCTCAGAGGAGGTGTTTGGAAAGTGCTAAGTAGTGTTTGGCACACAACAGATACTTAATAAATGCTTATTGCTTTTTCTCGCCTTCCATCCCTTGGGAAAGAGGGCCTGCTTAAGGCTAGCCGCCCAGACACAAGTCAGACCTGGCAATTTTGCCTCCTCTCTCCCATGTGCACTCCCTTCAGTTCCCTCTCCAAGCCCTTCACCCGGGCGGGCTGCTCAGTCACAGTGTGGCTGGGAGAGAGGACAGGACGAGGTCCTCATAGGAATTCCCCAGGATTTTGGGCTGCCTGCCAGACTGAGCCTGCTGTCCACCCCTACCCCCCCTTCCTCTCTCAGGGGCATCACAAGCATCAGGGATGGAAAGAGCCTTTTTAGGTCAAGTCCTACCCCCAAGCCAGCCTCTTTCTATCAATAAATTCCCACATTCTGGGATCGGGCTAGGAATGGTCTTAGGGATGCAGTTCCCTCGGGTTTCCCATCCTGCCCTCCCCCAAGGTTGCTGGTGGCCATAGCAACAGGCAGGTTGTAGGGGTTTAAGCTTGGAGAGCCTGGGGACTCCTTTCCCACTGTGTTTGTCTCTTGCATGGAACTGAGAAGCAGCAGGGTTTGGGAAGTGGCTTACTAGGTCTTTCTCCTTCAGTTCTCCTCAGTGAAAGGGGACAGGGAGAAAGGGGATTCCTGGGGGTCAGCTCCACCTGCCCATGGCTCTAGACTCTGACCATTAGGGGCTCCGCAATCACCTCCCACCTGCACTGAGAGTGTTCGTTTCCATGATGACATTGCCCCAGAGGCCTTTGTCCTTTGTCCGAGGATGGCACGTGGACCTCGTAGGGCAGGGTTGTGCCCAGCACCACCAGGCTCCTGGCAGAGGGTACTGCCCACCAAAGAAGGAGGGCAGTGCTGGTGGGGAAAGGGGGAAGGGTGGTGGCTGGGAATGTGGCTTAGGGGGCAGCCTCCGGCTCTGCTCTGTTCTTTGCCGGGGCACGTTCCCTACAAAGAAGGGACTTCCCTGTGGCGCTGCCATCCGGAGGAGAAGACTCTAGTCCAGAACTTCCCCCCGGCCCCAGCTAGGGTCTGGTTAAGGGTAGAATGAGAAGATGGACTGGTTAGCCAGCTCACTGATAGCCATCCTAAACCAGGACTATTAGCAGCACAGGTGAAGGCAGGGTCCTTTCCTCAGTCTTCCCGGCTGAGTTTTCAGCTTTCTTGCCCCTTTCCCATCCTCCCTGTCGACCCTCTCCCACCTCTGCAGCCCAATGCAGCTTTTACCTCTGGCAGGCTGAATTGAATTTCTCCCCCTCTGTGCTTTTCCAGGTCTTTGAAGGAATGTGTCAAAGACCTGGGAAAGGAGACTGAAATTCCTGGGGCTTTTATATGATTGGTTGAAACTTTCATTCCCAGGAATATTTCTGGGCTCTATTCTAGCTCCTTTCCAAAGCCAGTGGCTCAGGAAGCTTGGAGAAGAGGGTCTTCTTCTGCTCTCTCTCTGAAGACCTTTTCAAAACCAAGCCTGCTCCATCCCTTCCCTGATCCCCGGGGCAGCTTCGTCCCATCCCACCCTTGGCACTTTCTCTGCTGACTGGCTTAGTTCTAGCAATCTTGTCTCTATTACTAATTGCCCAGGTGGGTCCCCCTCGGGTCTCTAGGATGACATTGGAGTTCAGTCATGTCCAGTGCCTCTCATCTCTAAAGAATTAGTTCCGTGGGGTGTCCTCATGTGTGGTGGGGGGCGCAGAGAAAGGTAAACTCATCTGCACAGGCTCTCAGGCTCCCATGGGCCTCAGTACTACCACCAGTCGTGTGGTGAGTTATCAAGGGTATATGTGTGTAAGGAGTGGGGTTGGGAGAGCAAGCAGGGAAAGATTTGTCTGGGAGTGACCAGGGCTGAGGTAGAGAGAAGGTAAGTCTGGTGAGGAACTCCTACTTTCTTTAATTTTTTTTTAAATGAGCTCTTCCTTCTTTCCTGGTCTCTCCATCTCTTCCCCTCCCTCTCTCTTCTTTCTCCCCTTCCCTCTCTCATTGTTCCTTGACCTTCTTCTCTCCCCTCATCCTCCTCCTCCCTACCAGATTAAGCGGTTCCTAGAAGACACAGAGGAGGCTGAGCTGGCGGTGTTTGTAAAAGAGTTCCCTGGGGGGGACGTGCCCCATTCAGAGGCATTGGGCCCTTCCCAAATGCATCTCCCTGCTCTCCTGGATCCTTGTGAAGAGTCCGAGCTCAAGGAGCCCAGAAGCTCCTCTCGGTTCCAGACAGAAACCCAGGCTCACCTCTGCATCTCTTCCTCAAGCATGCTCAGCACCTCAAGCCGGCCTCGGAGCCCTTGGGGCAGGCTGGACCCTTATGACTCCTCTGAGGTGGGGTGTTCCCATTCCTCCCCAAGAAGGGCTAAGGAAGATATGGGAGGGCATGCAGCATAGCCGGATCTAGAAGAGCTTAAGGGAGAGTGGAGATTTTCTGTTCCTGCTGGGTAGACCCTCCATCTTGGGACCCCAACAGGTCCCTTACTATTCCCTGGATTGACCAAGTTGGGCTTCCTAGAAAGAGCCAGCAGGGCCAGGAGAGCAAGCCCAATGAGAGACTATGAGCAGCTGCTTTCCAAGATTGTGAGCAAGTGGGAGGAGGGTACTTCTGGGTTCAGGGAATCCTGCTCCTCCCTTTACTAAACAAAGCTGTACTTCCTCTCTGACAGGATGATAAAGAGTATGTGGGGTTTGCCACTCTTCCCAACCAGGTTCATCGAAAATCTATGAAAAAGGGTTTTGACTTCACCCTCATGGTGGCAGGTATGGCAGGGACTGGGGAATCTCCCATAGGGAAAAAGAGGTAGGGGTATCAAGAGAGCATCAAGGCCACAGCACCCCCAAATTATTAGCAGAAAAGGTGGGAGGAGAAGGAGAGACATCAGGCAATCAGCTAAAGAGTCATGCATTGCAGACAATATGGTACAAGGAAAAGCATCCTAAACTAGAAAGTAGGATGCTTGAATTCTCACTCTGGTCCTACTGTCCAAATACCAAGTTGGGTGTGGGCAAGTCATTCCCTATTTTAGAGGCCTTAGCTTCTTCCTTGGTAAATAAATGGATGGATTAGATGAATTCTGAGATACCTTTTTTAAGCTTAAACCTTTTTGGTCAGAATAGGAAGGAGAAGAGCTATTTCTAGTTCCCTTCCATTCTATCCCTACCCTACCCTACCATATGCCCAGTTTAAGAAGAAGTCTCCTTATTGTTTCCCAGACCTAAATGGGTGCCTCTGCCCTTTTTCCCTATCAGGAGAGTCTGGGCTGGGCAAATCCACCCTTATCAACAGCCTCTTCCTCACTGACATGTACCGGGACCGAAGATTGTTGAATTCTGAAGGTGAGCAAAAGGGAGTGAGTGGGTTGGCTAGATGCAGCAAGAAAGGGAAACAGGCAGACCGACCGCTTCTCTCAGGAAACGAGAGCCCCTAGAGAACTTCCTTGGGTGGAGGTCTCCCACTTCATGCCCTGATCTCTCCAGGTCCTTGGAGAGGGTTAACACTTCCCAGTGGTCACCCCTGCCCAATCTGGCAGTTCTTAGCTGGGGACTTGAGAGGGGGCAGGGGCCAGAGTCATGTGCTCTTAAATGGGTCTCTGACCCCCTAAGGATTCCGGGAATCCAGAGAGAGAGAATCCTGGAGCAAGAGGCTGGGGCTGAAGCCAACAGCCACCGGCATTTCCTGTGTTGGGAATCATGCAGCTTGCTGGTTCCCATAGAAAAGGCACCCAGATAAGGGTGAGAATGGAGGAGGGCGAGGAAGTCTGGGCAGTAAGGCTGGACACCTGGATTTTGGTCCAGATGAGGCCTGTGTGATTTGGGGTACATATCCCTGCCTCTGCTTGGGCCTCAGTTTTCCCCTTCTCCAGAACGGATCATGCAAACAGTGGAGATCACTAAACATACCATGGACATCGAGGAGAAAGGTGTCAAGCTGAAGCTCACGGTCGTGGACACGCCAGGTTTTGGAGATGCTGTGAACAACACTGAGTGGTACAGCTCTCACTGAGCGATCTTATCTCCCCACCCCCAATCTTCTCACTAAGGGTGAGGTGGTAGGGAGGAGGGAGGGGAGGGAATGGGATCCAGAAGGAAGAGGGAGATGGGTCTGATTACAGGGTAGGTCTCAAGCAACTTTGTGCCTCGAGCCTTGTCCCTCTCGTTTGGGACACACATGCATCTCTTATGTCTGTGTTGTGGTGCTGTGAGATTCACAATCATTACATTCTCAGAGTACCTTTGTGTGTTAGGTAGTGCAACTATTTCATCTCCCTTTTTCAGAGGCTCAGATAAATGAAAGTGATTTGCCCAAGATCACTCAGCTAGTAGATGTCAGAGCCAGAAGTTGAATTCAGGTCTCTCCCAAATCCAGGTCTGTCATTCTCTCTACTATGCCATATGGTCTCTCAACTGAACTATAACTGTGAGTTCCGGGGAGAGGGGGGATGTGCAGAAAAGGGAATGGCCAAGAAAAAGGACCAGGTATTATTAGTCTGTTTAATCTCCAGGCCCCGAAGCAAAATTTTTCAAATGAGCCTGTGCTCCAACTAAATTAAATTTAATACATATTTATTATGTGCCTACTATAGGCGTATCATCTGCTAGGTATACTTATTAAGCATTAGGTGACCACTATGCTGAATGCTGGGAATGCAGAGAAAGGCAGAAACAGTTCCTGCCCTCAAGGATCATACATTCTAATGGAGGAAGCAAATATGTAAATAATTAGGTACATAGAAGCCATGTCTGGAATAGATGGAAGGTAATCTGAGAAGGGAAGGCACTAGCAGCTAGAAAGGCCTACTGCAGAAAATGAGATTTGAGTTAGGTCTTGAAAAGGAACTAGGGAAATGAACAGCTAGAGGCCAAGAGAGATTCCAGGTATTTGGGAAATCTTGTGCAGGGCTTGGAGATGGAGGATGAAATGTCATTACATACAGTGGATACATTGAACTGGATTGTAGGGAAGGGATTAAAGAAGTGTGAGAAGACTGGAAAGGTAGAAAGGAAACAGAAGATTTTCATATCTGATCCTTGATGTAATATGGAGCCACTCAAGTTCCATTGAACAGGAAAAACCACATTGGTAGCTGAATGGAGGATGGATTGGATTAGAGAAGGAATTGGAGGCAGGGAGATCAGTTAGAAGCACTACTGTAGTAGTGCAAGTGAGAGATAGTAATAAGGGCCTACATCAGGATGACAGCTTATGAATACAGAAAAGGAAGTGTGTATCCAGGAGTTGTGAAGGTGGAAATGTTGTCCTTTGGTTTTGAAAAGGCTGAAGTCTTGTTTTGTGTGAGAAATAATCTCACAAATTCTTCAGCCTGAGTCACTAACATCCAGCGGCAGGATGGAAGGCAAGGCGACTTCAGTGTCTGACCAAGCTCTAAGCACTCAGCCCCTTTCAGGGCCATTGGAACATAGGTTGTCATCCACCTACTTCACTAGGGAAAGTCTCCAGATACTTACGGTAGGCATTCCTCTAACTCACCAGGTTTGAGGCCTATCAGTTATCCTCAACCTGGTTTATCCATCTACTGAGAGAAAATTTATGGTTCTTGGGACCACAGGTAAGAGCTGAGTAACTCAGGTGGACACACAGATGGATGAGCAGCCCTGGAAAAGGCTCTGCAAGCACTCACACCAGAACACAACATACACATCAAGCAAAGGGATGTATAAGATGACAGTCAGAAAGGATGGATAAAATAGGGGTAAAAATCCTTATTAAAAACAAGGCTGGAGGAGACTAGCAAGGAAGGAGCCAATAGGAGGAGACTGAATATGAAAAAGCATGTGGATGAGGGCAGTAATCTGAAGAAGATGGGAGGACATGGGATCAAGGGTATAAGTTGGCATTGATAAGAAGAGGAGACTCCCCTTCACACAAGATCAGAGTGAAGGAAGAAGACAGTACTAGAAGATATCTGAATAATGACAGATGAGGAGGAGGGGAGAAGGAAAAGCTCTTCAAGAATGGCCTCAATTTTTGGGGGGTGAAATATGAGGTCAGCCTGGGAGGAAGGGGAGGAGGTTATGCCATGAGAGGCTTGGTGAGAGTTGGGAAGGTTTGGAAGAGTTGCTGTGGATAGTGACACAATTAGGGAGGAACAGAATGCTTGTCTTGCTGCAGTTACAGTTCAATTAAGATTAGAAAAATATAAATTTGGTGGGAGTTTTGTAAATAGTATTTTATTTTTTCCAGTTACACCTAAAGATAGCTTTCAACATTCATTTTTAAATAAGATTTTGAATTCCAAATCTTTCTACCTCCTTTCCTTCCGTCCCCATTTTCCAAGACAACAATCTGATACAGATTATACAGGCCCAATCATATTAAACGTATTTCCACATCGTAAACAACATAATTTGAAGTGGGGCCATCAATATGGTTTCATGATTTCCTCCAGTTCTATTCCATAATACATGACAAAGAAATGAAGAAGAGGGGTGATAGGAGTTATCCAAGTTTAGGAGTTGACGTGATAATAGGACAAAGTGGCACACTATTTAAGAATAGAGGATAGTGTAAAGTTGGTTCACCAAACAAAGGATTGAAATGGGGGAAGACAAAAAGAATATCCTTATTCTTTTTCTATATATATGTATATGTATATGTATGTATATATATTTAGCACCTTACATGTGCTGAGCACTTTTTTTTTAACAATTAAAAATTATCTCTGATCCTCAAAACTACTTTTTGAGATAGGTGCTATTATTATCCTCATTTTGCAATTGAAGAAATTGAAGTAAACAGAGGTTAAATGACTTGGTCAGAACTTAGATATTCCCATTTTCAGGTCCAGCTTTCTAACTCCTGTGTCACCAGCTATAGGGAAGTAAGCCAGTGCAGAAGTGATAGCTAGGAAGGAACTAGAGGAGTGGAGGTCATAGTCAGGATAAAGAACAGGATTAGGGGTCAAAAGGCATAGGGAAAGATAGGATTATAAATGATTATGATCAGATAAAAGAATTTCAAAGTTCTTAAACAGAGAAATAGGTGGCAAAGTAATGGCAAAATCAAGGTATAACTATCTGTGTATAGTTTAAGTGGAATGGAAGAATAGATCATGATTATTGAGTCGGCAATGGAACAGTATTTGAGGAAGCATCAGTATTAGGAGCTAAAAAAAAGGACTCTATGAATCACTGAGGAAATAAAGGACCCCCCCTCGATCCCTTCTCTTAAGGGGCTTACCTTCTGTGGAAGGATACAGCAAAAATCCATGTATACTGATGCATAAACACAAAGTAATTTGAGGAAGGAGAGAATGTTAATTTCAGAATCTAAGGAGGTTGGTGGAGGAGGCAATACCAAACTATTTTAAAAGAAGACAATTCTAACAGGCTGTTGGGAAAGAGGGACTGCATTCTAGGAATGGAGACAAGAAAGTTTATGAAAGAAAATATAAAACAAGTTTGGAATGGTAGGCTTCAGGTAGAGTGTAAATAGATTTAAAATGACAGGCTGAGAAGTTTGTATTTAATCATAAAGGTAATAGGGAGCTCCTGAAGATTTTTTGAGTGAGGACCTTGCCATACATACACTTTGCCTATCCTTGGTTTTTCCAGGTACTTCAGTGACTTATCTGTGTATGGAAGTGAGGATATATGTATTTATGTATATGTGTACCCACTATCTGTACACACTCATGAACCCTAAATATTATACACACGCAAACACACATACTCTCTCTCCTTCCTTGACCTCTAATAATCTTTGCTACCCTGAGCTACTAGTGCCCAGCCTGTCTTGCCTTTAAGCAAATTGAGAAAAGTAATTGCTTTTTTTTTTTTTTTTTGGCTATTTGTATCCCCAGAGCCTAGACAAGGCCTGGCATATAGATGTAGGAATAAGAGATGAGTAAGAAAGAATATGTAATTTTACTGGTATAGAAAACTCATTGGTAAGAAAACTACTTCTATAGATAGAAGCCAGACCTCATATTGTAACCTGAAGCATTGGAGAGTTGTGAAGAACGCTGAATAGGTTACATAAACTTGTACTGGGTTCCACAGGATGTCTGAGGTGTTTGTTGATTGGTTGGTTGATTATTGCTCATTATTTCACATCCATGCAGCTTGTCTTCCAGCCTACTCTGGAAGCTTTGTCAGGGCTTGTACTTCTCCTACAGCCCAGTGCTGGGTATGTATGATGATGATGATATATTATCAAATGATTTTCATAGAGTGTTTAAGGATTGCAAAGTGTGCTGCTTGTACTGCTAGTTAATTCCTTCAACAAAAACATGAAACAGGTTCTATAAGGATTATTATTCTCATTTTACAGATGAGGAACTCGAGGCACAGAGAAGTTAAGTAACTTGCCACTGAATATAGACTTAAGTGTTTCCAGGTTCTAAACCTGGCACTCTTTCCCCTAAACCCCTTCAGCCTCCTGCTCTAGGGGAGTGTATGGGGAATGCCAATAAGAGCTAACATCCATATAGTGCTTTAAAGTTTACATTACTGAAGCCACATAATAGCCCTTTTCAGTTGTATGAATTTGGAGCTTTCTCCAACACTCTGATTCCACACAGACCACTGTGTCACTTTGTCAATATGTCCTGAAGCCTTCCCCCCTCCTAAACCCTTTCACTTTTCTTCCCTCAATCAATCATAAAGCATTTTTCTGGAACATATGTTGCCTCAAAGGCAACAAGGCTGGTAAAAAGGCTCTCTGTGTGTGTCATATATAAAAGCTACTGGGAATGTTTCATCTTAAAAGACTAGCTGAGCAGGCTGCATATGGAAGACGAATAAGACTTGGTCTCTCCAGAGGTCAGAATTAGGAGCAATGGGTGGAAGTAGCAGAGAGGATAACATTAGGAAGAGATTCTTAAGAAATAGAGCTGACTGTCCCAAAGTGAAATGATTTGCTTTTTAGCAAGGAGAAGGGATCTTCATTGGAGGCCTTCAGACAGAGGCTGCAGCAGCTAGATGGCTTCTTTATCCAGTGTGTCATAGTGGGATTTATTTTGGGCAGGAGTTGGATTAGATGTCTATTAAGGTCCCTTCCAGCTCTAAAATCTTGTGATTCTGGCATCTGATCTCTTTAGTCCTGTTTTTTTTCATTTGTAAAATGAAAGGATTAAATTGGATAATATTTAAGATCCCTTCCAGCAGATTCTGTGACTACGACTGTAATGAGCACATGAGAAGACCGTCCAAAATTGCATATAATTAAGTGCTAAATTGTTATAAGTGCTAAGAGAATTTAAAGGATGGATCTGATGGGAGAATCACTTCAGATTAGATGAGGTTAGAAGGAGGGTTTTGGAACTGGGTTTTAGAGGGTGGTTAGAGGTAGTTCAGTGTAATGGTGAGTCATATCCAGAATATGGGTAGATCTATGCCCAAAAGTTGCTTTTAGCACAGGGATTCTAGATAAGTCATCTAACCTTTCTTCACCTGTTCCCTCCTGTGTAAAATGGAGACATTAATAATTGTATTGCCTATTTTACAGGGTGGTAAGGATCCTGTGACATCATGTATGTCACTCTATAAACCAAATTGAAAAATGTCATTTAAGTGGTAACTGTTATTCTAGATAGGAAGAAAAGAGGACATAGAGCAGAGAGAATAGTGAGAGCAAAGGCATGAAGATGGGGACAAACATGTTACCAGTGTTTTTAATCAAACAGCTCAGGGCTTACCTGGGTTTGGGGGTTCCTCATTGATGTCTTTCTATGACAGTCATGTTTCCTCCTCCTCTTCCTTTTCCTTACCTACTCTCTTCAAACAAGAGCCATATATAGCAAATAAATGCCACATATGCCCAGCCTTGGATTAAGGTTTCTATTCAATTCCATGAAATTATTTTCTCCATACCTGTCATCTCATTGATATAGTTTTTTTTCCCCATGGTATAAACTCCCTCTACTAATGCAAATCAGCTAGTCATCTATAGTCTATAGCCTCAGAATTATACAGGCTAGTTTAAGACTAAGTACTTGCTCAAAACAGGTACTATGTGTAAGTATATGTAACATGTGTAAGAGGTAGTTTCTGAAATCAAATTTCTTTGACTCCAAGGTTGGCCTTGTTCTTAATGAGAATCAAAAAATAAATTGTAAGCAGAATACAAGGGGACAAAAATGATAGTGCTTTAAACCATAGGGTGGGTCCCGGGGCTCCACTCAGTATAGATTCCCATCAGCTTCAGGGTACATAAACAGTAGGAACAAAATGCTCTATACATAGTAGGCATTTAATACATATTTGTAGAAAGCATAAACCAACAAGTGTTCATAAGATCTCCATGCTTTTGTCTGTGCAACCCTGCCCCAGTTGGAAGCCAGTGGCAGATTACATCGACCAGCAGTTTGAACAGTATTTCCGGGATGAAAGTGGCCTCAACCGTAAGAACATTCAGGATAACAGGGTGCACTGCTGTCTCTACTTCATTTCTCCCTTTGGTCATGGGTATGTTTCCTCTGTCTGGGGCATTGAATAAAGCCTCTGTTCCTTTTGAGTCATCTAGGGTTGGGATGTTGGAGTGGAGACAGCTATAGCACAATTGGCCCAGGAGCATCTCTCTCCATCCCACTCCCCAGGCTCCGACCCTTAGATGTGGAGTTCATGAGGGCCCTGCATCATCGAGTCAACATTGTGCCCATCTTGGCCAAGGCTGATACACTGACACCCTGTGAAGTAGAGCATAAGAAACGAAAGGTGAGGCAGATGGTGGGACACTGGTGGATGGGATGGATAAGGAGGGGAGGTACAGATTCTGAGAACCATGCCCTTCTGTCTCCTTATCCCTCCATCTTGTTTTTGTCCAGATTCGAGAAGAAATCGAGCACTTTGGAATCCAAATCTACCAATTCCCAGCCTGTGACTCTGATGAAGATGAGGAATTCAAGTTACAGGACCAGGCCCTGAAGGTGGAGATCCTTGAGATGGGTGTAGTTAGCCTAGGTTCTTTCCTCCTAACTCAGAAGCTCCCTTTCTTCACTCTGGTTATCGCATCCCACTTCTCTTGGGCTGAAGTGTAGGTTTGTGGCAAAGTGAACAGTTAGGGTAGGGAAGAACTAGTGATATGCTGGTAAATGCTAAACAATTAGATTTCTGGGAGGGAAAATGTACCCAGATACACTTTTAAATTTAATCTGCATTTTAAAACTTTCTCCATTATTTTCTTAAGTCTAGAAAATCAACAAAATAATAAATCAAGCCCTGATTTTGTAGCATTTGCAATTTCTGAGGTGTAAATGGGCAGCTAGGTAGTGTCGTGGATAGAGTGCCAGGCCTGGGGTTAGAAAGACTCATCTTCCTGAGTTCAAACCTGATTTCAGACACTTACTAGCTCTGTGAATCTAAGCACATCAGTGTTTGCCTCAGTTTCCTCATCTGTAAAATGAGAAGGAAATGCCAAACTACTCCAGTATCTTTGCCAAGAAAACCCTAAATGGGCCCATGAAGAGTTGGGTACAACTGAAAACAACTGAACTGAAAATTCTCACACTGAAAATTGAACAATTGGCTCTTACCAGTCAGTTAGAACTGGCTCAACACATCCCTGGGAAGGACTCAAGATCATTTTAGAGGCTGGGTGCACCAGCTCCTGCTACTTGGCAATTAAAGCACTCTGGTCAGAAGGGCAGGTGAGGCCTCAAAGGTGAGTGGGTTTGGTAGGCACTGATGAGAGCCCTGCCTTCTTCCAGGACAGTATCCCTTTTGCTGTCATTGGCAGCAACACCGTGGTGGAGGCCAAAGGGCGGCGTGTTCGGGGACGGCTCTATCCTTGGGGTATTGTAGAAGGTAAAACTCTTGAGTTTTGTGGGGTCAGGGAAGGGAGGGTACTTCCTTGCCCTCAGGTGTCTCCCCCCATCCCCAGCCTCAAGCTAGGCTGATTCCCAGCCTTGCTATGCAGTGGAAAATCCAGGGCACTGCGACTTTGTGAAGCTGAGGACCATGCTGGTACGCACCCACATGCAGGATCTTAAGGATGTGACAAGGGAAATACATTATGAGAACTATCGGGCACAATGTATCCAGAGCATGACTCGGATGGTGGTGAAGGAAAGAAATCGCAAGTATGGCCAGGAAGGGAGCCTGGGGGGAGGGCAGACGGGACGGGAAGAGCCGACCCCAGGAGCCCAAGCAGAGCTGCTGGCAGGTGTGGATGGGAGCAGGCCCTCCACACCTGCTCCTTCAGGCCCTAGGGCCGAATCGAGGCAGGGGCCTGGGGCCTCCTTGCCCTCACTGGCACCCATTTCCCCTGACCTCTCAGCAAGCTGACTCGGGAGAGTGTTACTGACTTCACCATCCCAGCATTCCTGTCTGGGGTTGATGTAGAGGCTGAGAAGCTGCTCCGGGAGAAAGATGAGGAGGTGAGAGCAGGATGGGATGATGGGTTTGGGTTGTGGTCCAAGACAGTTCAAGTTTTCTACCTGGTGGGAACTTCAACACTATTTTTCTCCCAAACTAGCATTGAATTTCATGAGTATAGTGAAAAGGTTTAGGAGTTGTAGCATCTCTGATAATTTGTGAAAGGGTTGGACTAGATAAATATTTTTGGTCTTAGGCTCCCTTAAAATGAGCCCCCTCCCAAATAATATCTTTTGGTTTACCATATTGAAGAATGAAAACATCTTAATGTTATCAAAATAATTTTGAAACCTTATAAACTCTTGAAAAGATTTTGGGAGAAGGGGGAAATTTGTAACAGAAAGCTTTGCAAGGGTCAATGTTGAAAAATTATCCATGCTTATGTTTTGCAAATAAAAAGCTTTAATTAAAAAAAAAAAGGAAAAAAAAAGAAAAGAAAAGAACTTGGGGACTGATCTCTGAGAACTGTTGAACAAGATTGCTTCTAAATTTGCCATAAAAGATTTGTCTGAGGAAGCAGAAATTTGAGAATTTCTAGTGTAGGGACTCAGATCAATGTGCTTGTCTATTTCAGTTGCGAAGGATGCAGGAGATGCTGTATAAAATTCAGAGACAGAAGAAGAACTAGTTAGTTCCCTTGCCTTGGATGTATGTCTCCTCCTCTTTCTCCTGGTCCTTCCCAGCTCTTGATCTGCTCTGGCCCCTCAAGCTACTGCCACTTCGCCTTATGTCCCTGCTGCCTCCCTAGAGACTCAAAAGAAATAAAGTCTAATGAATCGGAATCTGACCTTGGCTCCCACCACTGTACTCTCCACTTCCTAGCTAAGATCCCAAGCTTTTTCAGGCTGAAGCCTGAAAGCTGTCTGGGAATTTGGACTACCTACTCTATCTCTATCTCTCTCTCTCTCTCTTTTTTTGGTTCCAAAGGGTAGAAGGGTGGGAATAGAACTAGGAACAGAGGTAGGAAGTCAAAGGTTTGTCACTTGAGGGAAAGTGGAATGTACATGTAACTTTTAACTATATTTTAATTTTTATGATTTCATCATGGCCCTTACACATTCCGGCCAGAGCTGGCTAACCTTCAAGAAATTAAGGACAGCCCCATAAGCACATCGAGGCAAGAGATCCCCCTTTAGCACAAATTACTTTTTATAACAACACATGCAGTATACTCTGCAGGGAGCCAAACTCACAATCGATCACCCCATCTCCCAAAAGAAAATCCTGAGCAGGAGGCGGCCCAAGTTAGCCTGGGATAAAACCTGAAGGTCAGGACTTGGGCCTAGGTCAGGGGTCCAGAAGCTCCTGTATCTCGGGTATCTCTGCCAAGGGCCCGGGTTATCAGGGTCAGCCTGGCTCAGCTCTCCAGAGGCTGGCTCGGGAGGGTCCGGATTAAACGATAGAAGAGCAAGTGGAGAGATGGAAGGAGCGCTGAGGTGGGCTACAGAGTCTACTTAGGGTCAGGCCCCCATATAAGTGGGTTCTTTTTTTCTTAAAACAAGTCTATCACCTGATTCTCAAAACAACCTTTCGAGGCAGATTCTTATTAGCCTCATTTTACAGCTGAAAAAAACCAGGCAGCCAGAGTCTCAAGGACTTGCCTAGACTCTCACCAAGCTACACTTGAGCTCCGGGCTTCCTGACCGCGGGCTCAATGCTCTGACCACTGCGCCCCCTGACTCGGGGAGTTGGGTGTGTGTGTGTGGGGGGTGAGGACCTGGAGGAGATGAGGTGAGAGAGCGGGGAGAAGAAAAAGAGAAAAAGAGGGAAGAGACAGAGACGGAAGAGAGTAGCGGAGGAAAGGCAGTTTATTGAGGGGAAAGATGAGACAGCGAAGAGAGTGGAAGGGGAAGAGAGGTGTGAGAGTCGGAGGCGGCGCAGGGAGTGTCAGAAGAGGCCGGGGAGGGGCGGGGCAGATGCCAGGGGCGGCAGGACTTCGAGATGATGGGCACGCAAAGCAGGGTAGGAGAAAAGGCTTAAGTCCAGGGAGGGGAATAGGTCACGCTCCTCCTCCCTGGGATTTAGGCCTCCGTTCCCCAGGCTGAACTCCTGGGCTCCTCTTCCTTGCCACACTCGATTCATCTCAGTTGCCATGGCGACCGGAGGAGCCGGGGGAGGAAAAGGTGAGACACAAAAGCGTAGAAAAGGCGCGCGAGGAACTACCGGGCAATTCAGGAGCTTCTGGAGATGGCTGTTAAAACCCCGCCTCTCATGGCGCAGCCGGTAGGCGACGGATCAACCTCATTTCCGGTTCCCAGAACGGCAGTCCTTCCATTGTTGCCTTCTCATTGGCTGCCGCAGGGACGCGCTGTGATTTCCCATTGGTTCTTTCTTTTCCTTGGCCGCCGCACCTCCTCTCTCTGGAAACCGTCTTTTCTGTCAACACCAGATAGGCTTAAGGTCGGGAAGGCGTCTGCTCACCAGAGCCAATGAGCAGGGTCTAGAGGGAGGGCGACGGCTGCGCGGTGTGGGCGGGGAGGGACTTAGCGTTGTTATTGGCCAGGGCGGGCACAAGCGAGGATATGATTGGCTGGGGAGTAGGGGCCCCGTGGCAGGGTCCCGTTTGCGCGGCCTCAGCAGCTGCGGGAGACGGAAGTGGTGGGAACGCGGCCTCGGAGGGTCGGGCAGACGCGGCCCCGGCCCGGGTGAGTCACCGCGTCCCGCGCATAGCCTGTTCGGTCCAGGAACCGCTATGTCCCCGCCCCGCCCCCACGATCTTCCTTAGGGCCCCGCCCCCTGTCACTCTAGGCTCCGCCCCCTGAGGCTTCAGGCCCCGCCCCCGGACCTGGGCACCTGGGCGCCCGGGCTTCCGTCCCACCCGGTGCCCGTCCCGCTGGGGAATCCTTGAACTGGCCGGGTTCCCAGGGCGAGGAGGGCGGGGGAGTCCCCGGCTGCATGGCCTGGCCCCGGTCCCTCGCCCGTCGGGCTACCCTTGCTCTCTCTCTTCTTTAGGGGCCACAGCCTTGCCCCTCCCCAGAGGCGGCTTTAGGTCCTCGGGAGGCCCAGGGCGGCAAGGGAGGGTCGGAGTGGGTGAGAGGGATCAGGCCGTGAGAGATGGGAGCGCCTCTCCCCTCGAGGCCCTTCTCCCAGAAGCCTTCCTGGAGTTGGGGGGAGGGCTTCCTTCAGCAAGGGTTCCCTGAGTTTGGGTGGAAGGTGGGGGACGAATACTGCCTTCAGCCTTGCTAGTTTCTCAGAGGGGCTTGGGAAGGGGGCCTTAATTCTGAAAACTGTCGGCCAAATCCAGTTGAAGGTGGTTTGCCTGCTCTTGGGACTTCTTTCTCTTTCATGGCTGGTCCTAACCCGCTACAGAGGTTGAGTGGGTGACTTTCTCCCGGGAGCTTCTGTTTCTGACCCAGGCTAGTTATTCCTGGTCAGCTCCTTTTCAGTGTGGCTGCCCTCTGGTCCCAGGCTCTGATCTCCTGGACTTTGCTCGCAGTAAATAGGTCAGGTGTGTGCTACTCCCAGCCCCATAGACGCCAGACCATCAGACTTTTGGGGTTTATAGTAAACCGGGGTTATAGGAGAAAGAGGTTGGAGCAAGGGGATCCAGGAGTGAGTCAGGATTGGGAATTCTCACTTCCCTTGGGGCTGTCAGCTCCTGAGGTCCTGGGATGGCCGCCGTATTCCAGGAATAGGGGTTGGAATCCTATGCTTTTCCTCTGGAGGCCGAGAGGTAGGAAGGATTCCTGGGTTGTATATCCCCTATTGGCCGGGTAACCATGCATCTCTACCCTAGGCTTAGGAAGTGTGTTCCTAACCCTTCGGAATAGAGGAACTTGGCCTTTCAGCTTTTGTCTTTTAGAGTTTCATTACCTTAGCTAGGGCTTTAACGACTCATGGGGAAGCTGGTTTCCAGGGTGGAGGAGATGGTTTTGGGGAAGGGCTGGGTCTGTGATCCACTAACTAACTGCATGATGAGAAAAATAGCTCAGTTCATTGATCCTGACCTTCTCTATCCTTTATTCTCCTTACAGTGAGAAGCAGGTAGCCAGGACTCTCACCACGGTAGGATGGTGAGTATTCACAACTCCATAGTTCTTTCTAACCTGGCTCCCTCAAATCCTTCTCATTTATCACAGGTCTTTTTGTTGGCCAGGTTTGTGCTTCAGTGTCCTTCTTCTGCTCAGCAGCCAAAGACAGCCTGAGCTCTGAGCTCTCCCTTTTTCTCCCCTGCCATTCTAACTACAAGCTCCTGTCTTCCCTTTTTCCCCACTTCTAATTGTTTCCCTTCAGTCCTTTGCCTGACCTTTAACCTAGAGATGAACCTGGGACTCCATCCCTAAAAACACCCAGAGGCAGGACCATATTGGGATTGGGTAAATTATTTCCAGAAACCCACATTTTACCTAGCCTTCCAAGTGCTGCTTGATAGCCACCAGTTTTTCTCTTGGCTGCCCAATTTCCTTTATTGCCTTGGCTCTCTGGTGGAATTTCCTGAGTCTGGGCCCCTCCCTAACCCTCTAGTTTGGGTGCAGCTTTGTTATTAGTTTGGTGCTCTTTGTGACTCTTTACTTTGTGAGATGTTGGTAGCATCTGATGCTATGTGGGAGAGAATTGGAGAGATTCCACAATTTCATTGTAATGATGATTTAACATCAAAACATCCGTGATCCTTCAGTTGCCACCCAGGATAGAACTGATGGGGTGTCCAATAATTCTTAATTCAGGGCTCTACTAGAATCCTCCCAGAATGGTTTCTCAGTCCTCTTTTTCCATTGATGGTCTTACATGGTTTCCATTTCTTGTTTCCTTTCTTTCCTCTCTTTATTTCTGGCCCTATCTGTTTCCCCAAGCCTATAGCCAGTAGTTTTACATGGATACCTGGCCCCTGAGAGGTGAGACAACAGAATGAAAGAGATGGAGAAGAGGGAAGTAGGGGATTTAGGTACTTTCTGGACCAAACTGTTCCTTTATTTTATTTCTGGTTTTCTCTTCCCTTTTCAGGGTAAAATTTCCCTTGTATTGGGGAATAGAGTTGTTTTGAGAATACTTTCAGTTCTTCCTTTAGCACCAGGTGCTCAAGGTGTTGCTTTAGAGGCTTTGATAGACATTTCTAACGCTTCTTTTCATGGAGAGAGACTTTGTATAGGGTGTTTATCAATTGGCTACTTCTTGTATTCTTTCTTCTCAGTAGCCTTAAAGGCTGAAAACAGAGAAGAATTTGAGGCTCCAACTGTCCCTCACTCTAGTTCAGAAGGATTTTGTAAACCTTTTCATCATTACTCCCTACTTCCCCTCTTTGCTGCTAACCTCTCTTGTCAGATCTGAAGGGGGTCAATTCATTTGTTTAGAGGCAGCCTCTTCTAGGAGAAGAGCTAGATTTGGATTCAGGACAGAGCTGGTCTTGAAGTCTGCTTCTAACACTTGTTATCTGGGTGAGTCAGAGCAAGAGATTACCTCTCTTAAGGTTCAGTTTCCCCGTCTGCAAAATAAAGGCAATACCTTCATCACAGGGTTGAAGAGAGGAATCAGGTGAGATAACATAAATCACTTTGAAAACCTTTAAGTTATCATTCTTTGTTATTTATGGGAAGCTCCTTTTTTCTTTTTCTTCTCCTTTTGGAAATTCTCTTTCATCCTCGAAATAACTTTTCCCCAGGAGTCAAAGGACAGAGAGCAAATATGAGGTGAGGTGAGGTGAAGTTATCCCCAGGGCAGAGGTCTTGGCATCAGAAACCCACAGGGACAAAATTTTCAGAGGTTTGGGGTGACTGCCTTACAGCAAACTGGTCTACCTTTCCCAAGGGCTTGTGGGAGTGGGAATGACTGGCATTTTTTTTTTTTTTTGCTGTTGTTGTTGTTGTGGGGGGGGAGGGGCAGAGTATGTAGGTGATTCCAGAGAAGAAAGGCTGGAATTAGAGGGCAAGGAAATAGGCTGATGGAGGATGAGATCATTGAAGGAAAAGAAGTAAAGCATAGGGAAAGTAAGTGAGGGTTAGGAATAAAGTGAGGAAGGGCTTTTCTGGGCCGAGAGCATTTTGGAGAAAGAAATGGAGGAGATGGACCGCGGGGTCTTTAGGGAAGAGGCTGGATGTAGTTCTTGAGGAGGAAAGAATAGAGGTTGCGAGGATTTGGGGGGTTAAAGGGGGCATGAGTTAGCAGGGGACGGGGAGAGCCGAGCAGATACCAGTGGGAATTGCTCCGAACGGAAGGGGCCGTTGGCTTTTCCCCTTGTCTCTGACAGTTTGGATGGTGCTCTCTTAGCCCTGGACCCCCTAAGCCTGGGAGCTGTCCCTAGTGACTGCCTGCTTCGGTTGAGCGGTGGGGTGGAGCCCGAGTCTGCTTTGGTGGAGGGGAGGCCCCAGGCGGCCCGCTGCAGAGCGTCCCGTGGCTCCGCCTTTTTCCTTCCTCCCGTCCTTACTTAGCTTGGAGGGCGGAGCCGGGGCCCACTCCATTGTGGAGAGGAGGGGAGAGAGGGGAGGGAAGCGAGGGGAGGCTCCTAGCTTGGTGCTCCCTTGCTGCGCTGCCCTTGCTGCCACTGCTGTGTCTGGCGGGCCCTGTAGCCGGGATGCTGTGGGTGCCCCAGGCTGGTGGAAGGGCAGCGGCGAAGGCTTCGGGGAGATGCACACTGGCCCCAGCTGCCTGCGACCATGAGCCTGACTGCCCGCGTCTCCTGCTCAATGCTCAGCTGCTTTGTAAGTGCTGGCTAGGCCTGGGGTACGGGATTTCTCTTCTTGGCTGGATCCCCTTCCTAGGTTAGCTGTTAGCCAGAAACTGCTAGTTCCCGAGAAGGGTCCTCTCGGTCCCTCTGCTTAACCCAATGACCTTTGGGAGGGTGGAGGGCAGGAAAGGCTAGGATTAACCCTTTCTTTGCTGGAGCCGATCTCACTCCTTTCGTGGCAGAGACTGCCGCAGGCTAAGGATGGAGATTTATTGGCGGCTCTTGCAGCCACTGCCCTTGACTGCAGAGCTCCAGGCCCCGCCCTGCAGGGGGGTACCATTTCTTACCCTTCTCATCCCCTACTTTTCCTTTAGTTCTAAGCAGTTTATCTGTGCTTGTTTTGGTGCTGTTTGACCACCTGCCTATTTTGTGTGTCCTAGTACCCATGACTAGGGTGAATCTCCCACTTTTCAGTCTCTTCCTCTCCATCTCTCAAGAACTATCTCTTCTAACATGGCAGTCTCTTCTCCTTGATTGTCCCCCAGACAGCTAGCTGCTTTACTCTTTTCCTTCTTTCCTTTTCCCAAGGCATCTATCTCTTTCCTTCTGGCTTTGTATCATTCAATAGTTCCCTTCCACCCTCCTGATTATCTACTTCTTCATTTTCCCAATCTTCTTCCAAAATATTCCATACCCTAATAAGTGTTTCTAAGGTCTCCTTCCCCTTTGCTGCCCTTGGATCTCCTAGCCTCTCCTAAGTAAAGATATCTTCTTCTCTTGTCCTATTGGACACTTGGGGGAAGAACATCTGCTCACATTGGAATATTCTTCAGGAATTCCCCTTCAG
The DNA here is from genome assembly GCA_023553655.1 of Myrmecobius fasciatus. NCBI lineage: Eukaryota > Metazoa > Chordata > Mammalia > Dasyuromorphia > Myrmecobiidae > Myrmecobius > Myrmecobius fasciatus. The sequence continues at coordinate 27,175 of JAJPUD010014955.1, forward strand.
AACAGGATTCCAGGCAGATTGCTTGTCAGGGAATGGGGATATGTCTGCAATCTGTCTCAACAAAGAAAACAGGCCAGCCCCCTTCCCACCTTCCCCCTAACCCCTCCCATCTCTCCAAACATACTTTTAATGCAATATAATTAGAAAGCATCTACCAAGGCCTCTGGAATCATAGGACTAGATTCCTTCATTTATCACTCTCTGGTTCTGGGCCCTTGTTCTTGATGTTTCTTTCCTTATAATTAGTTATCAACTCTGAGTTCTGTTTGGGATATTCTCTCATCCCTTATATTTCATGATAGCCTTCCCTCCCCACTATTTGGAAATTTCTCTTCTATTTGAGTGTCTCTTGCTTAGGGGCCTAGACTCTCAATTTCTCATCAGCCCTTCATTCTAACTTTTTCCTTACACTTGCTCATTAACTTTGAGCTGTTGTGGTCTTTTCTGCCAGATCTTGGCTTCCTTTGTAGAGGTCCTCACCTAAATGGTCTTTGTGGGTTAACTTTATGGATTGGAAGGAACTCTGGGGATAGGAATCTGGTAACTCAGGGTGGTGGCTTCCTTCACAGGGTGAGGAGGGGCCCCCCAGCCTGGAGTATATCCAAGCCAAGGATCTGTTTCCCCC
>JAJPUD010014955.1:27809-39160 GCA_023553655.1 Myrmecobius fasciatus
GATACCATGTGGTTTCTAAGATTTTACTTCTCGGCAGGACTTCTGTGACCTTTGATTTATGACCCACTTGGTTTCCTCCTTATTGAGGAGGAGGCAGCATGGCAGAATATAGTGAGCCTGGGTTTGGAGTCAAGATCTGGTTTGCATTCCTTGCTGGGCTGCTTCCTGCAGTGTGACTTTGCAGAAGTCACTTTACCTCTTTGGACCTCAGCTCCTCGTCTATAGAATGAAAGAATTGATCCAGAATTGGTTCAGATGGCCCATGAAGTCTCTTTGGATTAAATCTGAACCAGAGAGACTTGTTTGATCTGTTTGTTGTTATCTGCCTCCCAACCCAGGCCAGCCAGGAGGGGACTCTCTTAGCTTATTGCAGAACTTTTGGCCCCAGGGATGGGAGGGACTACTCTCTACTGGGCCACAGTTGCCTGGTGTAAGTTACCATGGAGAGAACTTGCTTCCCTTGTGTTAGCCCAGCTCCTCCACTGGGAGCTCCAGAGAGCAGAGATGTGTTTGTGGGAGTGGGATTGGTAAATTGGGACAGGTTTAGCTCTAACTCCTGGGTCTAACTTTTGGCAGGTACCCTTCACAGTGCTGCAGGGGGAGGGGGTAGAATTCCTAGGCCGGGCATCTGATGCCCTTATTGCCATCTCCAACTACCGGTTACACATCAAGTTCAAAGATTCAGTCATTAACGTGAGTTCCTGTTCTCATTCTTCAATCCCAAGTAATAAGAACAGGGTGGGTTTGTATGTATGAGGTGGGGTTGGGAGGGCGCCCTTCCCAGACCTCTAACTCTTATGGATTATCCCTTGCTTTCTCCAAACCTGTGACTCCTTTAGTGGCAGGTGCTACTTTTCCATTTAAATTAAGAAAATTTGTATGAGGTCCTTGTCCCATTTCTCTTTAAACTCCTGTCTCATTCCCTCAATTTCATGCCTCTCCACCCTATTTTTTAGCCTGTTATATGGGCATTCTGTTCTAGTATTGAGAGAGATGAAGACTCAGTTTTGAAGGATTGGGTCCTGAACTCAGCCTTCCTATTTATCTTCTCTACTAGGTGCCCTTGCGAATGATTGACAGTGTGGAGAGCCGGGACATGTTTCAGCTGCATATTGCTTGCAAGGATTCCAAGGTGGTGAGGTGAGGGTAGTGTAGCCATTGGATATCCCTATTCTCTTTTGTCTTTACCAGACTTCTCTACTGCCAGGAGGTTTCTCACTGAATCCGTCTAATTCAATTCATCAGACTTTTATCAATTATTTACTAATGCTAGGTTTTTAAGAACAAAAATAAAGTAGTATCGTTTCTCAAGGAATTGTTTTAATTTTTTTTATTTATATGGGACTTTTTCATAATAAATTGTGAATTGCTTGATATCCCCATTAATCAACCAGTAGGCATTTGTTGAACAGTTGCTAAGTGGCAGGGAGAATTAAGATGAAGAAAAAGATAGTTCCTGCTTTCAAGATGTTATTATTTTAATTGGGGTTAGCATTTATCCATTTTCTTATATCCTATGTTAAACTGTGTAGTATTGAATGGTGCTTGAGGGGTTCAGAGAAGAGGGACCTCAGTAGAGGTTTTGATGATGATAAGTCAGATGGAGTAATTGAAAGTTTCCTTGAGGAGATTATATTTTAATTGAGTCTTGAAGGGGAGATAGGTAGCCTGATAGAGGCAGAGAAAGTGATAGTGAGCAAAGATATAGGAGCAAGGATGAACATGGATGAACATGGCATGTTTGGGAGGATGAGGAGATTTGCTTGAGAAGATTTACATGAAGATGGGTAGGCAAATAAGATTGGATGACATTAGGACCCAATTTCAAAGAGGGCTTTGAAAGACAATCAGAGAAGTTAAATTGAGGGGGAGGGAAAAAAGCAAGGGGATGGGGGGAAAAAAAGATAATCGGAAGAGTTCAGATTTCATGAGGCAACCCACCGGGGGCTATTATATGGGGAAAGGATTCCTGCAAGAGGACTAGGACATTCTCTAAGACCAGAGGGAGAGAGTAAGGGATAAGTCAGTGTCTCTAAAGGAATGTATCAAGAGTTCCAACCTACCATTTCTTGTTGCTTTTCTGGCTTCTAAACAACCTCCTCCCCTGTGGATTACTACCCCTTGTAATTGCTATCCTCATCCAGACCTGTGGCTCTTTGTACGGCAGGTGCCACTTTTCTACATTCAAGCAGTGCCAAGAATGGTTGTCAAGGCTGAGCCGAGCCACAGCAAGACCTGCCAAACCTGAGGACCTTTTTGCCTTTGCCTACCATGCCTGGTGCCTGGGGTTGACTGAGGAAGAGCAGCACACCCACCTTTGCCAGCCAGGTGAATTGATGTTTGCCTCAAGGTCCCTTTGTGCCCTCTATCTGGTATAATGGCCTGACTTCTCTTTCTCTCCCTCCATCATCCTTAAGGGTCACAATTTCTTGTGAATACTGACAGTTGGTGTGTGTATTTGTAGGAGAGCACATACGATGTCGGCAGGAGGCAGAGCTGGTGAGAATGGGGTTTGACCTGCACAACGTCTGGAGAGTCTCGCACATCAACAGCAATTACAAGTGAGAACCAGAGGGAAGAAAAGCATTGTAGGAAATTGGACTGTGCCCTATTGGAAATTCTCTTTAATCATTGTACATGGTGTGATAAGGGGAATAATGTGGTAGTGAGGAAGGGAAGTCTGTGAGCACTTAGTGGAGTCTTGCTTCCAGAGGAGAACAGGGTGACAAAAGGGATAAAACATCCAATGTGGAATCAGAGAGTCTTAAGTTTGGATTCCTGCTTTGTCATTCACTACCTGTGACTTTGGACAAATCACTTAATTTCTCATCTGTAAAAATAAAGAGATAAGAATCAATGAACTTTCTGATCATAGGAGCCTAGCTTCAGAACTGGAAAGTACCTCAGAGGCTATTAAGTCTTCACATAGGGTCACATAGCTAGTAATTATCTGAGGTGGAGTATTGAACCTCAGTGATCCTGACTCCCAAGTCCAGTGCTCTATGTGCATCTACTATGTTGTGTTCCTTTAATTTTAGACCTATAATCTTGTGTTCTATATTTCCTAATCCCAGCTCAAGAGTACTTTTTTGGCTTCTCTTCAGATTGTGTCCCAGTTACCCCCAGAAGCTATTGGTTCCTGTGTGGATCACAGACAAGGAACTAGAAAATGTGGCTTCTTTCCGTTCATGGAAGAGAATCCCTGTTGTGGTATACAGGTAAGGAAATGGGATTTGTGTGTGTGGTAGGAAGGGTTGATGTCTCAGCAGGTCATTTCTTATTCAGGAGGAGAAAGAGTCTGCAATTTTGTTTATGGACAGCTCAGGCCTGCATTAGCCATCTTTTTAAGGCTGGTTTACTTGATTAATGAGGAATCAAGATCCTTGGGCTCTGGGGCAGCTCGGTGGTGCAGTGGATAGAGCACCAGCCCTGAAGTCAGGAGGACCTGAGTCCAAATCTGGTCTAGGACACTTAACATTCCCTAGCTGTGTGACCCTAGGCAAGTTTAAAAAAAAAAAATATCCTTGGGTTATGCTCTGTTTTTGTTCTATATTTTAAGAGGGGATTCTGTTCCTCCAAAAATTATCTTTTTGGGGAATTCAGCCAGTTTTTAAAAAAATTCAAACATTTGCTCTACATGAAGTAATAGAGTAAATAGTAATTAGCAGGTTTGGAAATCTTGATATGGTCCTCTTCTCTCCTGTGTGTCTCTTAATAGGTTATGTGCAATACAAATCTTATGGAATCAGGGTCATCTTTTAAATATAGAACCTTTTTACTTTTGTCCCTCTCTGCCTCTGGGTTGGCTTCACTGGTGCCCCTGAACTCTCTAGGACATGTCTCTGTCTTTGCTGTGTTTGAAAGCAGTTTGATAGTATTCTTCTTTCTAGGCACTTACGCAATGGGGCTGCGATCGCCCGTTGCAGCCAGCCGGAGATCAGCTGGTGGGGTTGGCGCAATGCTGATGATGAGTACCTGGTTACATCTATTGCCAAAGCCTGTGCCCTGGATCCTGGGGTGAGAGCAGCTGGGGGTGTCCCCTTCAATGGGAACAGTGAGGGCAGTGAAACATGTGATGCTGATTTCGGTAAGATGTGGCACTCAGTACTGAGGGGCATGCTTTACCTTAAACCTAATTCCCAGGGAATTAAGCTGAGGTGTGGGAGTGGGAGGAGGGAGTTTTCACTCAGTATAATGTGGCTCATGTGGCTCTTTCTCCTTTAGCTGAGTGAGAGGGAGAGGGAGAGTACCATAGGAACAAGAAAAAACTGGGACAGTTGTTTCTGACCTTCCTACTTTGGGTATCCTTTCCCTGTGTGTTTAGATTCCTCTCTTACAGCATGCTCTGGAGTGGAGAGCACTGGAGCACCCCAGAAGCTGCTCATCTTAGATGCTCGATCCTATACAGCAGCAGTGGCCAACCGTGCCAAGGGTGGAGGCTGTGAATGTGAAGGTATCAGCCACCTTTCCCTTGTACTTGCAGACAACTCACTTTTCTATACCTACTTTGACTCTGTCCAGAGAGCTCAGGGAAGTTCAGTTTTTAGGAACTATGAGACCCCACTTTTACCAGGCAGGTTATAGAAGCAGAAGCAGGAGGCCTCTCCCATTCCTATTTTCCTGTTTTAGAATCACAAAATCTCAAGAGTTAAAAAGGGACCCTAGAAGCCATCTAGCACAATATATATCTGAAGTGGTATTATTTCCACTATCTTCAACAAGTGATCATTCAGATTCTGCTTGGAGATCTCCTTTGATGAGCAACTGATTCCCTTTCCTTTCCATACCCATACTCCTACCCCTACCTCAAGCAGTTCATTCTACTTTTGGAAAAATCTGATTGTTCTGTATATTTTTATTTTAGTGACCTGAAATCTGTCTCTTATCAATTTCCATCCCTAGTTTTTAATTCTTCCATCTGGGGTCACACAAAACAAGTATAATCTCTCTTCCACTTGGCAGCCTTTTAAGTGTATGAAGAGACCCATCATGTCTCCTTCCTAAGTCTTCTTTTCTCTAGGTTCAAAGCGAACATATCTGCTGATTCTTATACAGCATAGTTTTCATTGCCTTTATCACACTGGACACCCTCTTCTAGACTAGTTCTTATTGCCTCTTCTCTCCTTTGCAGAGTACTATCCCAACTGTGAAGTGGTGTTCATGGGAATGGCTAATATCCATTCCATTCGGAACAGCTTCCAGTACCTTCGAGCCGTTTGCAGTCAGATGCCAGACCCTAGCAAGTAAGTTCTTCTTGCTGTTCTAATTCCCCAGGCCATATCTCATTCTTTATGTCTTTTTTGGGGGGGGGAAGAAGTCACCTGAAAATTTAAGTTTAGATTGATTCATGAAGCTTTGTCCTCTTTATAATTGTAACCTCTATTTGCTATGAGCCAATCCTGGCCACCCCAGTTCTATTCTTTAGCCAGCTAGTTAGTTTGTCATGAGATGTGAAGGGTGAGGGATAACTTTTTAGATTTTGTCGTCTTTTAAATTATGGTTTCTTTTTCCAGTCACAACCCCTTTTCATCTGAGAAATTTTTACATGAGCCTGGCTACAGAGGTATATAAAAATAAGTATAGAAATAAAACATTTACTATCGATACTAAGTCATAATTTCATGACCCGCATATTAAGTTAGGTGACCCCCAAATGGGGTCACAATCTACAACTTAAGAAATTGAGCCCTAAATAACAGAAAACTATGCAAGAAGGAACAGTTGAAGTGTGTAATCTTCATAGGGATTTCCTGTTGCCCATTTGCTTCCAATGGTGCATCTTTTCATTTCTGCACTTTCTGGGGAATTGTTGGGTGTGACTCTATGTGTACTGAGAGGAAGTTTTCCCGTCACTTGGGCCCTCAGTAACAGATTTTGCTGTCTTCATCTAAATAGCTGGCTGTCGGCATTGGAGAGCACCAAATGGCTGCAACACTTGTCAGTGATGTTGAAGGCAGCAGTGCTGGTGTCCAACACAGTGGACCGGGAGGGTCGGCCAGTTCTGGTGCATTGTTCAGATGGCTGGGACCGTACTCCCCAGATTGTAGCCCTGGCAAAGATCCTATTGGATCCCTACTATAGGACTTTGGAGGTACAGATATGGACTGGGAAAGAGGAGAGGGAAGAAGGAATGTCTTGGGGTGAGGACCTTGGGAACTGAGGGTCCAAATTTGATTCCCTGGTAGAAAGCCTGGAGCCAATGTACATGCTAAACTGAAACTTTAAAACTCTCTAAGATAAGCCTTCTCACTTATAAATGCTTACTGAGTGGTTCTAAATGAGTCCTGCTTCAGGACTTTTCTTATAGAATTCCCCTGGGACTCTCTCTAACCTTCCTTGAGGGATCGTGTGGCTTAGGGTGTTTGCTGTCTTCAAAGGGCTTCCAAGTATTGGTGGAGACTGACTGGCTGGACTTTGGTCACAAATTTGGTGATCGATGTGGTCACCAAGAGAATGCAGAGGATCAGAATGAACAGTGCCCAGTGTTTCTCCAGTGGCTTGATTCAGTTCATCAGCTGCTTAAGCAGTTCCCCTGTCTGTTTGAATTTAACGAAGCCTTCTTGGTGAGTTGGAAGATCTCTCTTGTTTCTGAGAGCTAGTGGCCTAAGAAGAGGCTGATACAGTCAGTCAGGTTTCCAAGATGTGATGAGTGATTTTGGTTCTCCAGGTAAAACTGGTACAGCATACGTACTCTTGTCTGTATGGCACATTCCTGGCTAACAACCCATGGGAGCGAGAGATGCGCAACATTTATAAGCGGACCTGTTCTGTGTGGTCCCTCCTCCGAGCGGGCAACAAGAATTTCCACAACTTTCTTTATGTTCCGGGTTCGGAGCTGGTGAGCTTGAACCACCCCTTCTTTGGTGATAGCTAGCAGAAGCAGCACTAGGTGTTGGGGGAAGAAGGAAGGGCTGGCAGATTGAAACGTTGTTATAAGTAACTAAACGATATATTGTGCTACCTCCCCAGGTCCTTCATCCTGTGTGTCATGTGCGGGCCCTACACCTCTGGACAGCCGTGTACCTTCCAGCATCATCTCCTTGCACACTTGGGGACGATAGCATGGACCTTTACCTTCCTCCAGTATCTCAGAGTCAGGAATTCACTGGCCGATCTCTGGACAGGTAAGAAAAGCATTTATTCTTTTCCCATTCCTTGGCTAAATGTGGATCTTTCTTGATATATTTAGAACAAGTCTTTGAAATTGGGCAAAAAACTGCTTTGGCATATAGCTAGTCCAAGGTACATTTTGCCCTCTCTTGAGGTTTTCTATCATTGTACAATGTTTCCTGGAGCTTTCCTGATTCTGTGACATCAAGCAGGGGGAGGACCCCTAAATAGAAGGGAATATGATGGCATGGCATTAATAGCTTTTCTGCAGTCAAATGTAGGGAGTCTGCGAGAACTTTTGGCATGTCCTCCAGCATTAGCTGTCAGAAGGATCTGCTTGTCTGTGGGAACTGAATCCTCATATAGGGGTAGTATTGATTTATCTTCCAGAGAGGCAAACTTTTGATTTGATAAATTTCTGTTTATCTGGTTCCTTGAAATCCTGTTTTAATATTTTACTGTGATGTGGTAGAGTTCTTGCTCTCTTATGGGCTATACTAGCAGAGAATCAAATTGGGTTGGCCTTCCTTGCCAAGCTTTAGACACGTACTAGGTGACAAACTATTCTTCTTTTGTCTGAGGATTAGCATAGTGGAGTCTTGAAGAAGCTCATTCCTAGTTGGTTGGCCATGCCACTTCAAGAAGACTTAATATTAGAGGAGAGGGGAGAGAAATACAATCTGCATTGGTTGGGGGAAAGAGTCCCTAGACTGATATAGTCATTGATCTTTGAAGTTTTGATGTAAATAGAAGTTAGAATGGTCCTCTTGTGCTGAGAAGTTTTTAAATCTTTAAACCTAAAAAACAAACCAAAAAACCCTCTCACTTTTTCGTTTTAGTTCAGTAAGTGCATATTGTGCTTTTTGGTCTATTTACTTTGTCCTCAATATTATATCCTACTGGAAGAGTGGGGAAGAGGAGATCCATGTCATGGGATCATTGGTTGAAGGAACTGGAGATGGATAAGTTGGGGAAAAGACTCAGGTATCTAAGGAGTCTGAAGGAGAAGAAGAATTAGATTCCTATTGTGTGGTTTCTGAAGGCAAGATCAGGAGCAATGGGTAGAAGATACAAAGAGGCAGGTTTGGGTTTGCTGTCAGGAAAGCTGTCCCAACAAGGTCAGCTTTCATGGCATGGAATGCCTCAGGAGGAGAGAGTAGATTCCCTTTTATTGGAAGCCTCTCAAGCAAAAGCTAGATAACCTCTCATTCTATAGAAGGGAGGATTGTTGTACAGGAAAATGTACTAGACAAAAATGATAGCGAACAAGAAACATTTATATGGGGTTTATTATGGGCCAGATACTATGCCAAGTGCTTTATGATTATCTCATTTGATCCTCATAATAACCCTGTGTGAGGCAAGTACTATTTATTAGCCTCATTTTATAAATGAGAAAACTGAGGCGAAGAGAAATGAGGTGCCCTACCCAAGGTCACACACCTTACCACGTGGCTGAGGCCAAATTTGAAGTCTAGGCCCAGTACTCTATCCCCTGTGCTACAATACTATTCCAGTGGCTTCCCAAAATCTGTGACTTTGTGACCTCTTTTTGTGTTGGATTAGATAGCTGCTCTGGTGTCTTCCCATTCTGACATTCTGTGATTCTGAAGTCAACAATATGATTCTTCTCAGAGATTTTCTAGGTGTGGAGATTCTAAAGATAAGCTCGTAAGAGTGGTAGAATGTTATAGTCTACATACCTAAAAAATACCTATAGAAATTAAAAACAAGGAAAGGGAATGATGGAAGATGATTAATTAAGGAAGTATCAAGAGGAAGTCATTGTAGATTCTTAAGTAGGGAATTAATATGACAAATATAATGTTTTAGGAGGGCTAATCTGGCAACATAATAAGTTAATCACAGTCAAGGAGGCCAATTAAAAGGTCTTTTTAGAAATGCACATGTGAAGCTTATATTTAGACTACTGCTTATGGAAAAGAGGGATCAGATTTGAGACATTGAAGACATTATCAGAAGGATTTGGGGTTGGGAATAGGAATGAGGAGAGGAAGAACTAATGATGACTATAGGTTTAAAACCGTAGGCCCCATAAAAACATAAAAAGGACATTCATTGAAATCATGTAGAAAAGCTAAATGTGTTTGAGATGATGTGGGTGATAGGATAGCCGTATGGAGATGAGCGGCAGGCAGCTGGAGAGACTTGGGAGTCACTGCATGAAGGTTGACCCTAGTTGTATAAAATCAAATGGGATTGGTCTTATTTTAGGTCATTTTTTTCCTAGTTGAAATGTTCTTCCTTCCTTTCTTTCTTTTAAATCCTACTAAGATTTTTAAAGCCCAGGTCAGATTTGACTCCCTCCATGAATCTTTTTGTTTTTCAGTCAATCCAGCTAGTCTTTCTTGGTCTTCTTAATTCATATAATACATTATTTACTCTTTGCTATTCATCTCAATAGATTATTTTTAATGTTTTTATTTCATTAAGAATTTTTCAATTAAATGGAAAAAATATTTTAACATTCATTTTAAAAAATTCTGAGTTGTTCTTCCTTCTGCCCCTCCTAAGAAGGCAATTTGATATCCATTAAACATATGAAGTCATGCAAAATATATATCCATATTAGTCATGTTGCAAAGGAAAACACAGACCAAAAAACCCCCAAACCTAAGCAAAATAAAGTTTAAAAAAGTATGCTTCAGTCTGTATTCAGAATTTTATGTCTTCTCTGTGGAGATGGATAGCATTTTTTCATCACATGGAGGTGGATAGCATTTTTTCATCACAAGTCTTTTGGAATTGTCTTGGGTCACTGTCTTGATCAGAACAGCTAAGTCTGTCATAATTGATCATCCTTACAATATTGCTGTTACTTTGTCCAGTGTTCTCCTGGTTCTGTTCACTTCACTTTGCATGAGTTCATATAATCCAGGTTTTTTTTTTTTTTGCTTTTTGCTTAGGCAATTGGGGTTAAGTGACTTGCCCAGGATCACACAGGTAGGAAGTGTCTGACATCAGATTTGAACTCAGGTCCTCCTGACTTCAGGGCTGATGCTCTAACCACTGTGCCACCTAGCTGCCCTAATCCAGGGTTTTTTGAAACCATCTTCCTCTACGTTTTCTTTCTTTTTTAAAAATTTGTATATATATATATATATTTTAATTTAACATTTTAATTTTCCCCCAATTATGTGTAAAAAAACAATTTTTAACATTCATTTAAAATTTTTTTTGATTTTCAAATTCTCCTTTCTTCCCTTCCCCCTTCATTGAGAAGACAAGCAGTTTGATACAGCTTATACATTTGCAGTCATGCAAAACATATTTTCATGTTCGTTATTTTGTGAAAGAAAACAGACAAAAAAGCAAACAAGAAAAAAAAGTAAACAAAAACTATGCTTCAGTCTGCATTAAGACTATCAATTCTTTCTCTGGAAATATGGATAGTATTTTTCAAAAGTCTTTCAGAATTGTCTTAGATCATTGTGTTGTTGAGAATAGCTAAATCATTCACAGTTGATCATCATACAGTATTGCTGTTACTATATACAATGTTATTCTGATTCTGCTCATTTCACTTTGTATAAAGTCATGTAAGGATTTCCAAATTTTTCTGAACTCAGTCATTTCTTTTAGTACAGTAATATTCTATCGCAGTTATATGGCATTATCTTGATTTCCAATTCTTCGCTACTACAAAAAGAGGTGCTATAAATATTTTTGTGCAAATAGATTTTTTTCTTTTTCCTTTGATCTCTTTGGGATATAGATCTATCTATCTTTGTTTTCTTTTTCCTTTGATCTCTTTCACACACACACACACACACACACACACACACACACACTCAGACTGATATTTCTGGGTAAAAGTATGCACAATTTTATACTCCTTTGGACAAACTTCTAAATTGTTCTTCAGAACAAATAATAGTTCTTCAGACTAGTTTATACTTCTATCAACAATGTATTAGTGTACCAGTTTTTCTGTATTCCTTCCACATTTGTCATTTTCCTTTTCTGTTATATTACTTTATATGACAAGTATGAGGCGATATATCAGAATTGTTTTAATTTTCATTTCTCTAATCACTAGTGATTTAGAAATTCTTTCATGAAAATATTGATAACTTTGATTTCTTTTTAAACCTGTTTATATCCTTTGACCAGTCATCAATTGGGGGATGGCTTTTATTTTCATAAATTTACCTCCATACTCTATATATTTGAGAAATGAAGCCTTTATCAGAAATACTTATTGTAATACCTCCCCCCCC
>JAJPUD010014956.1:0-21473 GCA_023553655.1 Myrmecobius fasciatus
AAAAAAAAAAACAAATATGGGCAGGTAGATGATAAAGTGGATAGAGCACTGGATAAAGGTCCTCTTTATCCCTGGATAAAGAGGACCTGAGTTCAAATCCAGTATCAGACATTCAATAGCAGTGTTACCCTGGACAAATCACTTAACCCTTCTTGATTCTTTCCTTGTGCCCCCCCAAACTGATAAGACAAATATGAAGAATACATAAACTTTGGCAGGAGGTAAATGAACTGATGCCAGAGGAAGTAAATGGAACCAATACCATAATGTGCACAATGACCACAATAATGTCAAAACAAACAATACTAGAAGACATTAGAATTTAGATAAATGCAATGACCAATCTTGATTCCAGAGGAATGATAAAATTATTGTTTTTCTTTCTCAAATAAAGGAGGGCCCACAGGTGTGGAATGAGACATATGTTGTCAGAAATGGCCAATGTATGGGTTTGTTTTTCTGACAAAGGAGATTTTTATGAGGAGTGGGGAAGATAGTGTGGGGAAACTTGCAAAAATATGAAGAGTGAGCTCAGAAATTTTATGGATGTTGTAATTTCTTCTTTGGCTTGAAGAGACACAAAATAGAAGATTGAATAGTAAAATCTCAAATTTGTTAGTTAAGCAAAATTAAAGAACCTTAATACTTCAGCTAAAATAACTAGCCCACTAACTTGTCACTAAGTGTTGATCACAAGATTAGTTGCCTACATGTTAATTGACTAGGAAATGACAAAATATTCAATCAAAACAGCATTTATTAAGCACTTACTGTATGTCAGGCATTGATCTAAGTGATAAGGAATATTAAGAAAAATTAAACCATTCCCTGCCCTCAAGGAACTTATGTTCTGTTAAAGAAAACAACATATATATATGAATATATATATATATATATAATATTACATATAAGATTTATACAAAGTAGATGGAAGATAATTAGAGAAAAGAAAATCTTCGTACCCTTTTATCCCTCTTTAAGGGTGGGTGTCTTCCTTCCCCTCCATTGATAAAATGATGAACAGTATGGTTTAAAGCCTGGGAAAATTTCTGTGAACTGATACAAACTGAAGAGTGCAGAACTAGAACATTGTACAGTATTGTAACAGCAATATTGTATGATGATTAATCATAAAAGACTTAGCTACTCTGATAAATACAAACCCAAAGGACTCACAGAGAAAAATGCCATCTGCCTTCAGAGAGAGAACTGATTAACTTATACTTTAAAAAAAAAACTCTTTATTTTTATTGTTTTATTTTTTTATGTTGCCTTTCACAACATGGCTAAAATAGCAGTATGTTTTGCATGACTTCACATGTATAAGCAATCTTAAATTGCTTACCTTCTCAAGGGAGGGTACTCAAGGGAGAGAGAATTTGGAACTCAAAATTTGTTTCATTTATTTATATATAATTTGGAAATATTTAATGAAATTTAATGAAAAAAATCAAACACACCCATATCTTGCCCATCTTAAAATTTTTTTTTACTTAATCTATCCATTTTACTAGCTTCTCTCTTTTGGGGGGCTAACCTGCTTGAAGACATCTATCTGTCTTCATTTCTTTTTCTCTCACTCTCTTCTTATCTCTATGTAATCAGGTTTTCTCATCTTACCATTCATTTTTTTTTATTTTATTTTATTTTTTTGCTTTTTGCTGAGGCAATTGAGGTTAAGTGACTTGCCCAGGGTCACATAGCTAGGGAATGTTAAGTGTCTGAGATCAAATTTGAACTCAGGTCCTCCTGACTTCAGGGCTGGTGCTCTATCCACTGCGCCACCTAGCTGCCCCCTTACCATTCATTTTAAACTGTTCTCTCCAGGTTTCTAAAGATCTCTTAATTGTCAAATTTCAATGACCTTTTCTTGGTCCACATCCCCCTCATCTGCAGCTTTTGACACTCTCCCTGATACTCTCTTCTCTCTAGGATTTTGTGTCTGTGTGAGACCTGTCTCCTGTTTCTCCTCCAACCTGTCTGACCACTTCTCAGTCTCCTTTGTTGGAGGCCTGCTAACCATGGATGTCCCCTAAGGGTCTGTGCTGAGCCCTCTCTTTTTATTTAGCTTGGTGATTAGTTACCATGGTTTCAACCATGCTCTCCAGGATGATGATTCTCAGATCTACTTATCCAGCCCTTACTTCTTTTCTGACTTGTCTTGCAAATCCAACAGCCTATTATACATCTTCAACTAAATGTCCTGTAAACATCTTAAACTTCACATGTCCAAAATGGAAGTCATTATCTTTCTGTCCAAATCCTCCTCTCTAACTTCTCTATCATCTTGAAGGATACCAACATTCTCCCAGTCACCCAGGTTCAACATTTACATGTTTATCTCACTGTCTTTCATTTTCCATAACCAATTCGTTGCCAGAACCTGTCAATAAATTTACCTTTTTGATTCAGGCCAATTCCAATAGACTTGTGATGGAGAGAGTCATCTGCATCCAGAGGGAACTAAATGTGGATCACAACATAAAATTTTCACTTTTGTTGTTGTTTGTTTGTTTGGGTTTTTTCTCTCATTTTTTATATTATTATATTTGCATTATTATATGACCCTTCTCCACATTTTCCACTGGCAATCCCATTATGCCTGGAACTTTGTCCCTTCTTATTTTGGCCTCCCAGCTTCCCTAATTTCCTTCAAGTCTCATTGAAGATCTCACTTTCTACAAGAAATTTTTCCAACTTCTTTTGTCCTAGTACCTTCCCTCTGAGATTATCTCCAAAGTGTCCTCTATATATGTCTTGTTTGTATATAATTCTTTGCAGGTCGTCTCGCCATTATACTGAACTCCTGAAAGTCAGGAACCATTTTTGACTACAGTGCCTGGTGTATAGTAGTTACTTAATAAATGCTTGTCAACTTGATTGGAACAGCTGGAGACCTGCTTGAGTTGAATCTTAAAGGAAGTCAGGATTCAGAGGTTCAGAGGGAGATCATTCCAGGTATAGTGGGCAGCTAGTACAAAGTCTTGGAGATTATAAATGGAGCACGATGTGTGCTGAACAATGAGTGGGTTGCTATGGATTCCAGGAGAAGGGAGTCAAGTGTAAAACATGTGAGAATGACCCAGGCAATGAGAAGCTTTAAATGCCAAATATAGGATTTTATATATACAGAATTCTCTGGCCATTGGAGTTTGTTGAGTCAGGAGTGAAAGGATGCAAAGGGGAAGAGTGACATCTTCAGAACTCCTGTTAAGGAAAATCTCTTTTGCAGGTACGTTCAGTATGGCGTAGAATGAGGAGAGACTTGAGATAAGAAGTTCAATTAGAAAGCTATTGCAATGGTCCAGATGAGAAGTGTTAAAGGGCTGGACCTAAGTTAGTATCTGTGTGAGTAGAGAAAAGGGACATATGTACTCCAGAGTGTGCTGGGGCCTGTCGGAGAGAGCAGATTTTTACATTTTCAGTGTAAACATTTAGATTTGGGAAATTGGCAAAAGTTATACACCAGAGTTTGGTTTATTATTTTGTTGATAGTCTGGACTTAATTAAGTGATGGAGAAAATGTCAATCATTTTGGGGTCACTCAAATAATATTTCCTTACCTATCAATAATACTATTGATTAACTCCCAAGAAATTATCTTACAGATCTAAAAAAAATAGTAGCAAAGTTCATTTGGAAAAACAAAAAGTCAAGAATTTCAAGAGGATTAATGAAAAAAAAGGCTGACGATGGTGGACTTGCTGTACCAGATCTAAAACTATATTATAAAGCAGCGGTCATCAAAACCATTTGGTACTGGCTAAGAAATAGAGTAGTCGATCAGTGGAATAGGATAGAATCACAAGACAAACTAGGCAATAACTATAGCAATTTGGTTTTTGATAAACCCAAAGACCCCAGCTTTTGGGATAAGTATTCACTATTTGACAAAAACTGCTGGGAAAACTGGAAACTAGTGTGGAAGAAATTAGGGCTTGACCCACATCTAACACCACATACCAAGATAAGATCTAAATGGGTTCATGATCTGGATATAAAGAGTGATACTATAAGTAAATTAGAGGAATGTAATATAGTTCACCTCTCAGACCTTTGGAGATGGAATAAATTTATGTCCAAAGAAGAACTGGAACTCTTAATTGAAAACCAGATAGATAACTTTGACTATATTAAGTTAAAAAGTTTTTGTACAAACAAAATCAATACAGACAAGATTATGAGGGAAGTAATAAATTGGGAAATCATCTTTACATTCAAGGGTTCTGATAAAGGTCTCATCTCAAAAATATATAGAGAATTGTCTCATATTTATAAAAATTCAAGCCATTCTCCAATCAATAAATGGTCAAAGGATATGAACAGACACTTTTCAGAGGATGAAATTAAAACTACTTATAGTCATATGAAAAGGTGCTCCAAATCACTGTTGATCAGAGAAATGCAAATCAAGACAACCCTGAGGTACCACTTCACACCTGTCAGATTGGCTAAAATGACAGGAAAAGTTAATGATGAATGTTGGAGGGGTTGTGGGAGAGCTGGGACACTGATGCATTGTTGGTGGAGCTGTGAACGGATACAGCCATTCTGGAGAACAATTTGGAGCTATGCTCAAAAAGTTATCAAACTGTGCATACCCTTTGACCCAGAAGCATTTCTATTGGGCTTATATCCCAAAGAAATCATAAAGAAAGGAAAAGGCCCCACATGTGCAAGAATGTTTGTGGCAGCCCTTTTTGTAGTGGCTAGAAACTGGAAATTGAATAGATGCCCTTCAATTGGAGAATGGCTGAATAAATTATGGTATATGAATATTATGGAATATTATTGTTCTGTAAGAAATGACCAGCAAGATGATTTCAGAGAGGCCTGGAGAGACTTACATGAACTGATGCTGAGTGAAATGAGCAGAACCAGGAGATCATTATACACGGCAACAACAGTACTATATGACAATTAATTCTGATGGACATGGCTCTCTTCAACAATGACATGTTTCAAACCACCTCCAATTGTTCACTGAAGAAAGCCATATACACCCAGAGAGAGGGATGCGAAATGTGGACCACAACATAACATTCTCATACTCCTTGATTGATGTTTGCTTACATTGTGTTTCCTTTATCTGATATATCGTTTGTGTAGATAAGATTTTTCTTGCACAACAATGATAAGTTTGGAAATATGTATACATATATTCGATTTGCCAATATTTTAACATAATTAACATATAGTGGATATCCTGCCATCTAGGGAAGGGGTGGGGAAGTTGGGGGGAAAAATTTGTAACAGAAAGCTATGTAAGGGTTATTGTTGAAGAATTACCCACACATATGTTATGCAAATAAAATAAAATTAAAAAAAATAATACTATTGATTGATTACTCTTCCCAGAGCAAGAAGTATAAAGCAGGGGAAAGAGATAGAAGGAAGTACTTGTGCAGCCAACAGGCAGATCAGTGCAAGGCTAGATAGGATGTGAAACTTGTTCTGGGGTCTGAAACAAATTAGATATATTGGGCTAAGTGGGCTAGTTTACACTCAGCGTCCAATCAAGATATCTAGACTTCAGGTGAGAGTTCCAAAAACAAGTTTATTAACTTTCTTAAGAAATGCATCATAGGTAATAGATTTCTAGAGTACAGAGGTCTAGGTCCAATGTAGAAGATGCTGAAATGATTGGAAAGAAGCAAGGCAGCTACAGTAGACAGATGGCAAGATATATTCACATAAAGAAATAAATATATGGTTTACAGGTTAAAAAAAAAAGAAAATGTCAATTATGCAGGTTAAACTTAAAGTATGTCTCACGTGTTTCCTCCCAGAGAGCTGATTATTAAATATTGACCATTGCCTCCGGTGCTATACCTAGTACCCAACAAATGGCTGTCTGGTCTCTGTCTTCCTGAGTCTTCTCCAGGTTAAACGTGCCCATTTCCTTCAACTCTAATCCATGGAATCCTCTGCAGCTGATGGCCTAGAGTATAGAGAGCATGGGGACCAGAGTCAGGAAGACCTGAATTAAAATTTGTCCTCAGACATTTACTAGCTGTGTGACCTCACTTACACTCTGTTTGCTTCAGTAAAATAAGCCTAATAATAGCACTTACCTCCCAGACTTGTAAAGATCAAAGGAGATAACATTTGTAAAAAGAGCTTAGCATAGTGCCTGGTACCTTGTAGGCACTTTATAAATGCTTCTTCCCTTCCTCCCTCCAGAAGAGAATCTCACCAGTTTTCATTTCCATCCCAAAACCACTTAATCCAGAACTGAACACAAGACTCTAGCTGAGTTCTGATGAAGGCAGAGAACAATGAGACTGTCACCTCCTTGTTCCTGGAGGCTTTGCTCCTCCTAATACAGAACCAAATTACATTTGATTTCTTGGCTACCATGTCACACTGCTGACTCATATTGAAACTGTGGCCAACTAAAACCCCCAAATCTTTTTATTGGGATTTTTTGAGCTCAAAAAAAGCCTTTAGAGGAAGAAAGAAGAGGGGTGAAGGTCAGGATCACAAGTACTGCAGTTACCTTGCTATCACAGGTAAACCTGGAAGGAGTGTTCATTTTGTGAAGGTGAAGAAAGTATAAATTCCAGGGAGAGAAAGGAATCAAAAGATGTGGGGGGAGGGTGTGGGAGTGAGAGAGAGACAGACAGACAGACAGACAGACAGACAAAGACAAAGGAGAGACAGAGAGTGAGAGTGAGAAAGAGACTGAGTGAGAGAGAGAAAAAGGAGAGACAGAGACAGAGACAAGGACAGAGGAGAGACAGAGACAGAGGAGAGACAGAGTGAGAGAGAGAAATAAAGAAAGACAGAGACAAAAACAAAGACAGATGAGAGACAGTGAGAGAGAAAGAGAGAGATACAGAGACAAAGGCAGAGGAGAGACAGAGAGAGGGAGAGGGAGACAGAGACAGAGACAGACAGACAGATAGACAGACTGAGAACTGATAAGAAGAGACTGGGAGGTTCCAGTCCATGAGGAGAGACCAATTCCCTTTCTGCCTCTTTCCCTCACACATGTCAAAAGAGGTTTGTTCACAGGAGTTCCCTAACCCTCCTGCTGAGGTTACAGGGAGGTGAATCTTTGTTTAGAACTTTGATTTCATCTCTCTGAGAAAGAAGAGTATAGACATGCTGATGGAATTTATAGACCCATTCCCATACCTCATCAATAATGACAGAAGGAGTCTCAGGAACTGGGACAATTGGGTGGCTGGGAGTGTCATGGGGCATTGAGCTGGTGGAAGGGACTTCTGCTCAAACTGTGCCCCCTTTGCCCATTTTTAACTTTTCTGAGCACAGGTCAGAGGTCTTTGACCATAAAAGGCTTTTCATGATTGGAGAGTAGGTTGGGAGGCAGGGCAAAGGTGGCACTCGGGTACTGGCCTGGTCTGCCAGGGCAGTCTTGAAGGACTGAGAATCCTCGGGTCTTCAGTTCCTGAACTCTGAGTGCCTAAACCTAGAGCTGGGCATGCCGTGGCAGAGGCAAATGCCAGGTTTGCAAGCAGTAGGAGCTCCCAAACCATCCTCTAAGGGAAGAAGGAATTCTCCAGCAGGGTCTGGCTCAGGCTTGCCTCTCCAGCATCCTCAAGGTGCCCGCCTCTGAAGCTAGACTTCCAGAGAGAGAAAGAGAGATTTCTCAGACCCTTTACAATCTGATTTCTGACCAGTTCTCTTAGCTGCCAAACTCAGTGGCTTTTTCTCAATCCTCATTCTCCCTGACATCTATGCAGCTTTTTTTCACTATTAATCACTTTCTTCTCCTTGATACTCCTCCCTGTTCTCAGGTCATTTCTCTCTCTCAGTTTTTCTCCTACCTATCTTCCCATTCCTTCTCTCTCGCCTTTCCTAGATCTTCCTCCAGATCCTTCTAACTGTAGATGTAGCAGAGTTTCTGTCCAACTTTTCTACCTTACTTGGTGATGTCATCAGCTCCCATGGGTTTAATTAACCTCACTGTGCTGATGATTCTCAATCTATCCTGCCCCATTGTCTCTGATGACATCCAATCTTGCATCTTCAACTGCCTTTCAGACATCTAAAACCGGATGTCTAGTCGATATCTTAACCTCGGTATGTCCAAAATAGAACTCATTATCTTTCCCCTTAAAGTCTATCCTGTTTCCATCTTTCCTATTATGGTAGTGGGCAACATCCTCCTTCTGGGCTCACATCCTGAGCCACCTTAGGTTCCTCACTATCTCTTACTCCATCCCTTCCCAAGACCCGCTGATTTCACCTTTGTAAAATCTCTCATTAATGCCCCCTTCTCTCCTCTCACTTAGCCACCACTTTGATATGGACCCTAATCACCTCATACCTAGATTACTGGAAGTCTCCTGGTGGGCTGCCTGCCTCAAATCTCTCCCCACTCCAGTCCATCCTCCATCAAGCTACTAAAGCGATTTTCCTAAAATGCAGATCTGATCATGTCCCCTCCCTCACCCCAACTAATACATGGAGTAGCTTCCTACTGCCTTCAGGAGCAAATGCAAAATCATCTGGTAGGCAGTCAAAGCTCTTCTTACACCTTACTCCCCTATGCATATCCTTAGTTTCAGTGATGCTGGCTTCCTGGATGTTCTGTGAGCAAGACACTCCATTTCTCTTTTTTGGGGCATTCTTTCTGCCATGAGTGGAGCACACTGACCACAAATTTCCCTGGCTTTCTTTATTTCTCAATTAAATTCTCAACTTCTACAGGAAGCCTTTCCCAAACCTTTTTAATTCTGTTACTTTCCTTCTTTTAATAATTTCCTATTTAACCTATATATAGCTTGCTTTGTATATATTTGTTTGCATGTTGCCTCCCCTTGTAGATTGTAAACTCTTTTAAGGAAGAGACTCTCTTTTGCCTCTTTTTTAAAACAAAATTAGTTAATTTATTTATTTGTTCATTCATTCATTTATTTTGCTGAGGCAACTGGGGTTAAGTGACTTGCCCAGGGTCACACAGCTAGCAAGTGTTAAGTGTCTGAGACCAGATTTGAATTCAGTCAGGGATAGGGCTCTATCCACTGCACCACCTAGCTTCCCCTTTTGCCTTTTTTTTTTTTATCCCCTGAGCTTAACATGATAACTGGTATTTAGTAAATGTTTAAATGTTTATTGATTGATTGCCAGGCACTGGGGTTACAAAGAAAAAAAAACTCTCTGCCCGAAAGGAACTCATAGTATAATGGGTGAAACAATATAACAAACAAACAAAAAAAGATATATACAGGCCAAGGCTGAAATAATCTCAGAGGGAAAATATTAAGATTAAGGATTGCCTGACAAAATTTTTTTAAAATTATATTTATTTAATGAAAACTAAATATAAAGTAAGGAAAAACAAAATAGAAAAGAAAGACAGAAGAGAAAAACAAAACAAAACAGTGTCATGTGCCCAGCAAAACATCAAGAAGGATTCAAAACATGCAAAAATGAATTTGCATTTCAAGAAAGCATATATAAAAATAGAAGAAATTATATTCATAACTTTCCATCTTTTCTTTGCCTCCTCATAGGTTATTCTTTTGTTCTCTGCTGTGGACTTTTTACTTTATTCTTTTTTTTCCCATCTCATCCCCCACCATCTCCCTCATGGGGAGTTAAGCATGGATATAATTATGTGTGTGTGTGTGTACGTATACACACACATAAATATATTTGTATATATACATATATACATACACACATAAATATATCTGTATACATATATACACATACATAAATAAAAACATATTACCACTCATGCATATATCTACAAAGATATATACATACATCTACACAATACATATACACATATACACATACATTTACACATATGTAAACGTACATCTAAAACAATAATAATACAGCTGATGCTGAAAAAGTTTTTTGCAGAAGGTAGGCTTTATCTAATCTGTGAAGGGAGCTAAGAAATTTTGTAGGTAAAGGTGAAGAGGGAGAGAAGTCCAAGTATGGGAAACAATCAGTGAAAAAAGCCTAGAGTCAGATGATAGAATAGGATAGAGACCATAGTCACTAGATCATAGAATCCTTGAGCAGAAGTAAGATGTAAGAAAACTAGAATAATAGGAGGAAAGGACTAGATTCTAAAGAGCATTAATAGCTAAGGGACTTTATTATTATTTAATCTTAGTAGCAATAGGGAGCCACTGGGATTTTATATATTGAATGAGGATCATGTTTTTATCACTAATCAGCATAGTACCATCAGCACTGAGAAGTTGAGATTTGTTCCACAAATAGCCTTCATTGCATCAAAAAAAATGCTTTTAATGGTTACTATCATCAAAAAACTGAATTCCATCTGCCTTCTTAGTGAGGCAAGAATCCTACATCTAAGTTCCCATTGTACTTTACTTTTAATAGAATTGAATGCTACCTTCTTAAAGATGGATGAGTTATCCTGCCAGTATATCCTGTGAAGTTCTCGTTTTTCATTTAGCAGCTTCTGAATTTCTTCTTATTTTCACCAAACTGGTCCGGATGTTTTCGAGTATTCTGACTCAGATCAACAAATGCAGTGCTGTCCATCAAATCTCTAAAAGCTGTCCACTCCTTTTCGGTTCCATTGTTGCCAACTGTGTGTTGCCAGAGTTAGCTCAGTGTTTGGGAGGCTCGGAAGGAAAATGTGGGACAGGAGAGAAGTATTAGCCTAACTACCAAATTGAAAGTCTACAGAGCCATTGTGCTGATGTCATTGTTGTACACCTGTGAAACCTGGACAGTCTGCCAGCACTGTGACAGGGAATTAAATTGCTTTCATTTGAATTGTCTCAGGAAGATTCTGAAGATCACCTGGCAGGATGAGATACCAGACACTGAGGTTCTTTTTCAAACTAAACTGCCAAGTATTCCATACAGCAGAGAGCACAACTCCATTGGGCTGGCCACATTGTTTGGATGCCAATTGTAAACTTGCAAAAAAGATTATTTTATGGCAAGTGCTCACAAGATGGTCAGAAAAAAAGGATACAGGGACACTCTCAAGGTCCCTCTTAAGAACTTTAGAATTTTTTTAGGGGAAGCTAGGTGGTACAGTGGTTAGAGCACCAGCCCTGAAGTCAGGAGGATCTGAGTTCAAATCTAGTCTCAGACACTTAACACTTCCTAGCTGTGTGACCCTGGGCAAGTCACTTAACCCCAATTGCCTCAGCAAAAAGCAAAAAACAAAAAACAAAACTTTAGAATTTTTTGTAGGACTTGGGAGACACTGGCACACAGGACTGTCCAGCATGGTGTGCCCTCATCAGAGAAGGTGCTGTGCTCTATGAATAAACCACATTGAATTAGTTCAGAAGAAATATGAGATGTACAAAGTTAGAGAATCCACCCAAGATGTTCATAGGTGTTATTTGTGTCCGACCTGTGGCAGAGCACTCTAAGCTTGTATTGATCTGATCAGCCTCAGTTGGATGTACTCTAACTGGACTCTAACTGAGTGATGTCATTTTGGTCCCTTTGGAGAAATAAGGAAAGCAACCATTGAATTTGAGAAGGGACATTAATGAAGACCTGAGTAGCTAGGTGGACCTTAAAGGAAGCCTAGGATTATAATACTCCCTGAGGCAACGTTGCCCTGAGGGCACAGGTGGGAATCAGACTTAAATGAGCCTTTTGTTCTTAAGTAGGTCTTTTGTTCAAAGGGACTTTGATTACAGTCCCACCCCAGATGGAGGACCTCTAGGAACCCCACCTTCACTGATCCAATTAGAAATCCAAATATGATACCAAATTCCCAAGTCATATATCCCCTATAAAAGATTGGCTTATGGTATAGATCTTCACTAAATCCCCAACCCACCAGTCAATGGTGTAATCCCTTTCCCTTGCTAACCCCCTTTGGGGTTAGTCTATAAACTCCTTTAAGGATCTTATGGATTTAACCTACCAGTCAAGGTAGTATTCCCCACCTTATGGTGTATTCTTTTTAATGTTGTCTTCCTTCAGCTTAATTGGAGTTCCACAAGGAAACTTTCCCCTAGTTAATTATTGCTTGTTAAAACCCTTTTCCTTGCTAACTCCTTCGTGTTAATTCACATAATAAACAGCACTCCTTTGTACCTGTGATAGATGGCTTGTCATGGTTGCTCCATGTTGAAAACTCATTCTCTATTATGACATTTTTATATATTCTTTTTACAAGAAATTGCTCTCCCAAAACTATTTTATGTTTACTACTCTTGGTCCCTATATTACCTCATCAATGGTCAGATGTCACTTTTGAAAGATCACTGGTAGTTGAGCAAGAAATGGATTGGTGTGGGGCCAATCAGGCTATTACAATCATCTAGGTTTAAAGTGATTAGAATTTGTCCCTCGGTGAAAGAGAAACAAGAGACTGAAGGTATTACATGGGAATCTGGACTTTATTCTCTGTTACTACTGGGAATTATTCAGACTAGAAAGATAAAATGTGAAGTAAGTTGCCTGTCTAGCAACCCCAAATTTGTTTTCTTTGCAGGGAAGCCCTTCACCCCAGGGTAATGTCATAAGGATGGGTAGCTGTTTGGTTCTCTGAGATATAAAAATGGAATCTGCTGGAATGTTGGGGGTAGGAGCTGGAGGGGTGTCTGGCAACTCTAAATTAATTTCTTTTCCAAAGAGAGCCCAAATCATAGAGGGTGCTATGAATTGAAAGAATTGTATTTTTGTTATTCAGCCATTTTTCAGTTGTGTCTGACTCTTCGTGACCCCATTAGGAGTTTTCTTGGCAAAGAAACTGGAGTGGTTTGTTATTTCCTTCTCCAGTTTGTAGAAAAAGGTGGGACTCATAGAAAGAGAAGTCTTGTCCTGGTGACTTATAGACTTCATGAGTTTTCAATATTTTCTAAGACATAAATTAAAGGCTGTACCGTAGCTGATGGTACTTGTTGTCTTTAGAACTCTGTGACATTTGTTGTTGTTGGGGTTTTTTTTGTTTTTTGTTTTTTTTTGCTGAGGCAATTGGGGTTAAGTGACTTGCCCAGGGTCACACAGCTTGGAAGTGTCTGAGATCAGATTTGAACTCAGGTCCTCCTGACTTCAGGGCTGGTGTTCTATCCACTGCGCCACCTAGCTGCCCCCTGTTTTTTTTTTGATGACAAGATATTAAAATGAGAGGACTAGTCAATAAAAGGCCCAGTTTTCAGAATAATTATCCTTCTTGATGGGTTATACAGCCCTGGTGAGCCTACTTCCAGCCCTGGGTGACTGAGGGACTGGTACTATGTGGTAATGAACAGTCTTCTGGTATTTGAGAAGCTGGGACCTATAGATTTTTGAGTTGCTGAAAGAAAACTGAACATAAATACAAAAGGAAAGACCACCCCTCTGCCATCTTTTTTGTCCTTTTCCCTTCCCTATGGGAAGGAAACATTTTCTTTCCTTCCTAGATGCTGTGAGCTTCCAGGTGGAAATCTCACTCCCTATACGTCCCCGAAGGTCTAAGAGCATGATGATACCTTTGATTCTTTTGTGTTTACTCTTTCCTGATCTTAGATGAACCAAGAGAAGAGTGACTATTAGAGCCATTAAAGATCCTACTCATAATCAGAATCAAGGCAGTCTACTGAAAAGTGGCAGCCAACAACAGAGGAATTATCTATAGAACAGGTAGAAACAGTCCCCTGAGGACTTGGCAGCTCCAGGAACTACAACAGAGAAATGCTGACTATGAAGGCACCGATTCTTGGATCCAAATCTGCTGGAGGATCCTTATGGGGACTTCACAAAGGGAGAACAGGACTTCTAGGGTCTGCAGTCAAGTTGAACTTTAAGTCTGAGTCCATATTCCCTACAGGGACTTCCTGTGTTCAAAGGGAGAGTCACCCCAGGGGTGAGAGGATGTTTTTTTTTATTTTTATTTTTTTTTCTTATGTTTCCTCAGTAAATATTCTTTGGAAAAGCTAATTGATGTCAGCTGATTGATTGGTACTGGGAAGGAATCTGATCAGGGATTTTGGAGATAAAATAATAGAAACCCCAGTCCCAAAGGGTTACCCTTAGAATTGTGAAGTAGTCAACCCCCTGATGAGGGACCAACCTGGCTATAGGATAGGGAGTTGGGTGAATGAGCCCAGGGGACATGCTACAGAATATTTAGAAACTTCCAAGCAGCAACTATTCCTCCAAAATCAAACTTTGTTCTTATAACCTATGGTACTGATCCATATTTATAAGACCCTAGTATTCTGTGCTGAAAGGAAGAGACTTTACAGATCATCCATTTCAATTCTTTCATTGTACAGATGGAGAAACTGAGGTCCAGAGAAGGAAGGAAGTTTTTTTGCTCAAAGTCTCACAGAAATAAATAAATGAGCTGACCTTTAACCTAGAATCAATGTAAAATTTCCTATATGAGGAAGTAAGCCCTTGCCCTGTCTTCCCATTTTCTCCACTCAACATTCTGGTTTCTATGCCCAGAAGCAATCCAGATCCCTGTTGCCTCTGGGTTCCAGTGCATGTAGAACCTTGTTTGGTGGCTATTGTTTGCTCTTTCCTGGAAACAAATATTTCTGGGCAAGGTCCCTGGATGCTGTGGGGCAGAGACAGGTGAATAAGACCTCTCTGCCTTACAGTCTAGAGGGTTAGATAAGCCACTTCCATATTCCAAATGACCTATGATCTCATTGATTAAGACATATATCCATCCATTCATCAGAATATCAAATGCCTGCTGTGCTCACTTTTGTGCTCAGAGATAAAGAAGACATAAAGTTTAGAAATAAAGTCTCCATCTGGAAAGATAATGGATTCCACATCTTGGGAGGTTTTGAGGAGGAATACTGCAGAGAAGTTTCCACTTAAGAAGGGCTTGATTGGGCACGCCTGCAGATATCTCACTAATTGGATTTCAAAAACTGGGGCTACCTCCTGCTGATTCACAGAGGTCCGAGGGCAGCCCTCCCCATAAGAAAGTCAGTCAAGGAACATTTATTAAGAGCCTACTGTGTGCCAGGTTAAGAGAAAGACACCTTCTCCCCCCCCCCTCACTGTGATTGACACAGGACAATATAGTTCCATTACCTTTTTAGAGATAGACAATAGAGACATCCTTGAACTCCTGAAGGATAATCTCTGCTTGCCATATAACCTGGAAAATTTCAGTCAGTTTTTGAATAAACAAGGGTCCCGCTGCCTTGTAAATCTCAAATGGAATAGAATCAGCACTAGGTGCTTTACCACAAGACAGAAGCCTAATGACATTCAAAACCTCTTCTTCAGTTAGAAATTAAGCTAGAGAGGGATGGACTGCAACCTGAGGTATATAGTCAATTACTTCAGCATCCATGATGGTGATCTGCTGAAAAGTCAATGGAAGCATTTAGCCAATCCCTCCAAGATCATTTTTTTTTTTTTTATCACTGATCATCAGTACTGAATGGTTGAGATGTAATATATGTCATTGGGCCATAAATTGCCTTTAGAGCATCATGAAAGCACGTTTGATTGTTACTATCTCTGTAAAACTGAATGTCATCTGCCTCCTTGCTGAGCTAAGAATCCTGCATTTAACCTTCACTTGTACTTCACTTTTGATGGAGTAAAACATTGTCTTCTTAGAGATAGAGATTGACCTGTGACAATCATTGGGGAGGGAGAGCCCATGAGGTCTCGAGATTCTTGCCAGAGTCCTCCTTAATAGGTTGAGCCTTCACCTGGAAATAATCATCTACCTGAGAGCCAGTACGGCTTCAGAAAGAGCCGAGGAACAATACATTAGGTGTCTGCTGCCTGACAACTCCAGGAGAAATGCCAGGAGCAGGACAGAGATCTTTACACAATGTTCATTGAGCAAGACCTTTGATACTGTCATGAGGACTTAGAGAAAATCAAATTAAATGTGGTTGCCTGGAAGAGTTCATCAGTATTATACATTAGTTTCATGATGGCTTTGGGTAATGGACAGTGCTCTTGTGTTTTCCCCTGTTTTTGAGGAGATGTTTTCAGTGATGTTGTCAGGCTTCTTCAATGAGAATGACCATGGCATCAAGGTCAGCTATTATGCTGATGGTGAGTTATTGAATTGAAAAGGTGACAAGCCAAGACTAAAGTGGAGGGAGAGTTGGTTTGTGAATTTTAGTTCACATGATTGTACACTCAATGCAGCCTCAGAACTTGATGTACAACAAAGTATGGGTTGCTTTTGCTAATTTTGACCTAATCATTAATACCAAGAAAACACAGGTTCTCCACTAGCCATTACCATGTCATCCATGAGTGGAACTATCAGTTACAGCAAATGGAGAAGTTTTGAATATAGTGGATAAGTTCACTTACCTTATACTTTCCAAGAATATCCCCATAGAGGATAAAGTTGATGAACATATTGCCAGGGTTAGCTCAGTGTTGGGAGACTCTAAAGCACAATATGGAATGTAATGCCCAGGTGCCTGTAGCCAGCAGGAAACACACGTGACCATCTGGGGGCCGAATGGCTGAGCACAGGTGTGGCATAACACAGCTGATATGGCAGTGCTGATATAGCGAAACACACGGGATGGAGGACCATAGAGCCTAAGTCACGTGATAGATGTTTTGCATATTGCACGAGATCTGCAGGCGCTGTACACGGCTCTCGGGCCGGCGCCCTATCAGAGCAGGCCAGCTCAGACTGGACACCTTCGGGGTGGGACACAATTAGTTCGCTGCGGCATGGGCGGGGAAGGACGAGAAGGGTATAAAAGGAAACTGCCCCCATAGAGAGGGGGATTACTATTAGCTTAAAGATAGGGCAAGATGATATGGCAGAACTTAATAAAGTAAGATAAGCATATCCCCGTGTCCTGTGGTGACTGTGAAGTTTCTCCCAGTGGAGGCTGGAAGCCGAAGACATCTGAGGACCTATTAGAGGTAAAGTTTATCCTACCCTTTAGCTTAATTGTAATGCTGGTCGTTACAATGGAAGAGAAGAGGTATTCAACAATGTCCGCAGATCCATTCTACTGACATTTTTGTATGCCTGTGAAACCTGGACAGTATTCCAGCACCGTGCCAGGAAACTGAATCACTTTTTGAATTGTCCTAGGAAGAGTCTGAAGATCACCTGGCAGGACACTGAGGTCCTTTCTCAAATTAAACTGCCAGGTATTCAAATTCTATCACAGATAGCACAACTATACACAATGAATATCAAAATTAGTGAAATTTACTAGCAGATTCATGCAACAAAATTAACCTCCAAGTGTTAAATTATACATATTCATTAAATATATAATTTCATATTTTTTTTCTTTTCCTATTTTCTTTTCTTCTTTCCTTCCTTCCTTTTTTTTTTTTTTACAAAGTCAATAGCTTACTAAACACTAGTGAGCATGCCCTCTGAGCTAAAGGGCTATTTTCCTTGTTTCTTCCATCCGTTCCCATTTAAATGAAACTATATGATCTTTTCAACTTTCTTTTGCCAACTTCTGATTTCATTAAATTTATTAATAGACAACCTAATAAACTTTAATTGTATTTAACAGTATTTTTAATTTATTAAAAAGATACCAAATGTTTTTTAAGGTTTTATTCAGTCAGGGCACCCACTCTGCAAAATCCAGTGAGCTGGCCATATTGTTGAATGCCAAGTGTACCCTTGCCTAGAAGACTATTTTGCTGAGTTTATGCTTACATAAGGCAAGAATCCACACGGTGATCTGAAGAAGCCATAGAAGGACTCTTTTAAGATGTCTCCAAAGAATTTTGGAATCAATTGTGTAATTTAGGAGAGGCTGGCAAAGGACCACCCAGTATGGCATATCTGTATAAAAAAAGATGCTGTTTGTGTTTCCTTTCTCTGATTTTCTTTTTTTTTTCTTGTAGATAGGATTTTTCTTGCATAACTTGTCAAGCATTTCAACATTATTAACATGTAGTGAACTTCCTGCCATCTAGGGGAGGGGAAGGAACTGGGGATAAAATTTGTAATGGAAAGCTTTGTAAAGATCAACGCTGGGGAACTACCCATACATATGTTATACCAATAAAAAGCTTTAATAAAAAAAAGAAAAAAGAAAAAGAAAAAACAAGAAAAAGAGAAAAAAAAAAGATGCTGTGTTCTTTGAGGGAAGCAGAATTGTAGTAGTTCAAAAGAAAAATGACGAGTAAATTTAAAGACATCTCCACTCCAAATGTGCATGTAGGCTATTAGTGCCCAACTGTGGTACAGCCTTCTCAGCTCATTGGTTTGATCAGCTCCAGTTGGACACAGGGTGACTTGACTCCAACACAGTGATGTTATTTTGGTCCTCTTTGAGAACTGAGGACAACAACCAATTATATTCCAGGCACTGTGCTAAGTGCTGGAAAAGGAGAGAGTTTTAAAAAAAGAGGGAAATGTCTTAGGCCCTTTTGGGCCCCTGTCTCCCACTTTCAGACCAGATGAAGCAAAAAGATAGAAGGAGAGAATGGGGTGGGGGTAGGGGACACATTTCTCATTTTCCATCCCTGGCTCTCCACCCTCAGAAGCAATGATAATTTGTAAGAAAAACCTGTGAAAGTCACTTAACCCCAATTGGCTCAGAAAAAGAAAGAAAGAAAGACCTGTGAAAAGAGAATTTCCTGGACCTCACTTCTTGCTCACATCCTTCCTTTCTGTTTTCTTTTTTGAGAACGTGTCAGAGACAAGAATTCTTGAGATCAGATCTTCCATACCTTGTAGGATTACCTCTTGGGAAATCCCAAATCCCTGCATTCCTAAACTCCTGAGAAGTTTCAGCCTCTAGTTGGCTCCAGACCCAACTAGGGGAAGATTTCTTCAATCAAATGTACCTAAGAGCAGGAAGAAAATTGCTGTCCCTGAAGCTGGAAGACCGGAGTTCTGTCCAAT
The DNA here is from genome assembly GCA_023553655.1 of Myrmecobius fasciatus. Lineage (NCBI taxonomy): Eukaryota > Metazoa > Chordata > Mammalia > Dasyuromorphia > Myrmecobiidae > Myrmecobius > Myrmecobius fasciatus. The sequence goes on from JAJPUD010014956.1 coordinate 18,761, forward strand.
TGGGTCTGGGGGTGAAGCAAGAAGTTAGGAAAGTCGGACCTTCTCAGAAAGATCACCACCACTTGCTTAGACTGGTTAATGCTAAGGGGAGTGATGGTTCAGTATTCACCCAAATTTCTCCTTTTCCAGGAGTCTAAGTGGTTTGTTTCTGCATTTAGTCATGAGCTCCTAGGAAGCTTTTGCATCTTAGATACAAAATAAGTTAAATAAAGGTTATCCCATACCCTATATCCATGATGCATTGTACAGCCACTGTAAAAGGATTGAAAAACCCTGTTATTCAAACCTAGACATGAGCCATATACCTTTTATTCAGAAGATCTCACTGAAATAAAGTTCCAGGATAGGGAAGTAAATAAGTCAAAGAGAGAAGCTGAACCTTTGGAGTCAGTTCCCAGAATCAAATTTGATCTATGAGGCAGCATCCTCAGTGGAACCTGGGCCAAAAATGATACCTACTCTAATATCTTCTTAGTTAATAAGCATTTTTATTAGTATGTGTTTACTACAGTATGTGCTAAGCAAGGTGGGGTCCAAAGACAGACAACATACTGCTTCTCTGTATCCAAGCCAGTTCTGATGAGGGAGATTATAACAAATGACTATGGATCCAGAAGGTAGATGTAGTAGAGGATACCTCAGAGGGAAGGCACTAACTGTGAGGAAATTTGAAAGGTTTCCTGCAGAAGGTAAAATTTGAACTGAAGTTGAAGAAAGCTGATTGATGGAGATGAGGAGGGATGGGGTGACAAAACATAGAGCCTGGCCCGTAAAAATCCTCAGAGATGAGAGGTGCTGCATCCTGGGGGGGAAACAGCACTTTGTGTCTTAGAGTACATAGAAGGGACTAAACTGTAAGAATACTGGAAAGGTAGAAGGAGCTGGCTCCTGGCTTTAAGTGCCAGAGAATTTTATATTTGATTTTGGAGGTAATGGGGAGGTACTAGAGTTTCTTAAATTGGGAATTGGGGATGGTGTTTGACATGGCCAGACCTGCCCTTTAGGAAAATCACTCTGACTTCTAAGTGGAAGATATATTAGAATGGAGAAAGACTTCAAGTAGGGAGAGGGAGATCAACCAGGAGGCTAATGGGGTGATGGCTGTGGGAATGAAGAGAAGGGAATGTATAGCAGAGACACTACGGTGGTAGAAATGACAAAATTTAGTGAAATATAGAATATAGAGGATGACATCAAGGTTGTGAACACAGGGTAACAAGGAGAATGGTGCTACTCTAACAGTAATAAAAAAGTTGGGTAAAGGAGAAAGGGATTTTTGGGGGGCAGAGATAATGACATGTTGAGTTTGAGATGTCCAGAGACCTTCCAATTTGAAGGGATATGGTTGTTATCCAGAGGGCACTGGGCAAGGCAGGCTGTGTTAAGGGAGGACCATAAGACAGATTCAAACAAAAAAGAAAGGCAGAGGATGGAAATCTGCCATAGGAAGAAGTAGGCAAAAGAGATAAAGCTTCATAAGGGGTGCCAGAGTTCAGATACAGGTACCTGATATTGATTCTAGCTGTGCCTGAGGGTAGGTGATTTCCTCTCTGGGAATCTATTTTCTTACCTGTAAATGGGCATAATAACTCTTGCCTCATCATTATGGGATATCATAGGTGTGACAACCCTTTCTTATTATATGGTACTATTCTTAGGGTTGCACTAGGTCATATTTAAGGTTAAACACTGTGATCCTAGCTTGTTAGATACTGGATTGGATTGGCCAGGATGCTGTGGAGGAGACAGATCTTGGTTGGTCCTTGCAGAATCTGTAGGGAGGGAAGGAGATATTTCTTCGATATGAGACAGTTGGAAAAAAGGGAGCCACCCCAAAATAGGCTTGTGTGAAGATGGAGGAGAGCTGGAGTGGGCTTGGAGCTTGTAAAGTCTTATCATTGAGTGTTACTGTGGCCTGCTCCTCCAAGGCCCAGTTCCTGCCCTGACTTCTGTTGGCCCAGGGGCCCCTCAAGAATTCTTTTTTTTAGTTTTTAGTTGTGCCCAGGCAGTTCAAAGCCTTTCTAAGCTCCTGCTGATTTGGGAAAGGGGGAAGGAGGTTGACCCTCACTTCCTTCTCCTAGCTGGCACCTTGGGGAAACTGGATACTCCAGGGTGGAGCCATCACATTTCCCTTAGAACAACATTCATATCTTCTCAGTCCTGGAGCTGGGGGTTGGGGTATGATGTTTCTGGGTGTTCTTTGGGTGGGAAAACTGAGTTAGAAAGCCATACTAATACCCATTCCTTTCCCTTTCCCAAGGAGAAGCCATAGGTGGGCAGAATTAGCTCAAATCTGCCAGAGGAGCAGACTTGAGAGGGAAACTGTGGAATCAGCTAGTCCTGGGATCCTCAGCCCACTAAAACAGTTTTTGATAATTATTTCAATATAATTGGTTTTCTTTGCAATCCTATGTATTTTATGCGTTAAAAAATTATACTAACAGGAGGACCCGAGTTCAAATCTGGCTTCAGACACTTAACACTTCCTAGCTGTGTGACCCTGGGCAAGTCACTTAACCCCAATTGCCTCAGGAAAAAAAAAATTGTACTAAATGACCTTAAAAGAGACTCTTTCTTTCCCCATCTTCTTCTCCTCCTCCTCCTTCACTTTCTTTGTCTTTCTCTCTCCTCCCCTTCTCTCTCTCTCCCTCTGTCCCTTTTCCTCTCTCTTTCCCCCATCTGCTTTCTTCTCTTATGCCATAACACACACAAA